>PVIJ01011048.1:0-56768 GCA_004024925.1 Scalopus aquaticus
GTATCCTTTCGGATTAGTGTTTTTGTGTCCTTTGGGTAAATTCCCAAAAGTGGGATTGCTGGGTTGTATGGAAGCTCCATGTTTAGCAGTTTGAGGAATCGCCATACAGCTTTCCATAGTGGTTGGACCAGTTCACATTCCCACCAGCAGTGTAGAAGAGTTCCTTTTTCTCCACATCCTTTCCAGCATTTGTTGTTGCCTGTATTTTTAATGTGTGCCATTCTCCCAGGTGTGAGGTGGTATCTCATAGTGGTTTTGATTTGCATTTCCTTGATTATAAGTGATGTTGAGCATTTTTTCATGTATCTGAATAATTATTATTTTAGATTCTTCTCCCTCCCAAGTGTGCCCCTCCTAGTTTAATCATAACTCTTTTACGTAGTGCTACTTTAACATGATGAGTAATAATCCGTCTCTTCCTGTGTTTAACTCTATAAACATAGTAATATCAGCTTTTTCTTCACTGTAATTAATAATGTTAAATATTTCTAATGCAACATTTAATAATAAAAAATTCAGTAAACATTTAATTGGCTACCAAAAATATAAGATAGAGGGACTGTATTGCCCCCTGGGTGGAGCACATAGTTATGGTTGTAGGATTGGTAGTGCTATTCTCATACATGGACAATAACCAGTAAACCAAAATATGTTTTTGTTGTTTTCATTGTTGCTGCTGTTATTTTTCTCAAGCATGAACTCATAATTAGGCAAGATAATTTCACCAGAAATTTATAATTGTTTTGTCTTTTAAGATATAAGTATCCTAATTGCAACTATTCACCTCAAATTAAATTGCACAAAAGTTGTATTGTTATAGTAATCTGCACCTCCAAAATGAGAAAATTACTATTGCCCACCTATAATGTAATCTTGAAAAATAAAAGTTTTTATTAGAAATAGCCATATCAAGATTGCATGTCAAAGCAACAGATACCTTCAAGATGAGTGCCCTCTTTTTTCCAGTGAATTCAACCAGTTTATTTTTCAGTATGAATATACAATTTTCAACAATATTAAAAAATATAATCCTGTGAAAAGTGCAAATCTATTCTTACCATCTCAGCATGCACACAGAAAAATCATACTTTAAAAATAAAGTGCACATGAAAATTAGAAAATTAAAACATGATGCTTTCAAAGTAAACATTCTAAATTTACTCTTTCATTTCATTGCCAAAATGTCTATGCATTTAACTATAAAGTTAAAACAAACTCTAGCATTTTATGAGTTATAGTCTACTAATAAACATCCATATGTATTACTCTATTTGTCCACACTCATCTTACACTTAAATGGAAATGTCCATCGCAATTCGAAGGATGAAGCTAGGATTCGATGATAGGAATTATGTTTTCTCCAGGAATTTTTCTAAGCATGACGGTTCAAGTCATGAGTAGCCTTTTTAACCATATGCACACAAGTTATATTTTTAATTATCATCCTTCCATAGAAAATGAGTATATGATCTTTATCCTGAGATTGATGACTTTTCACTTACGATACAGAAAGCAAAGTGAAAAATTTAAGGTAGACCATGGGCAAATTTTTCATAGGATTGACAAAACTTTCAAAAGACAAGCAGGAAGGAAAATTATGATAGACTTCGCTTTTCAAAGGTGCTCTTCAGGGGTGCAGATCACCCTTCCATATTTCTTTAATCCTATAGTCAAGGTGATTTGTGATGCATCAACTTCAAAAACTCATCAAAATATGCACCGTCGGGCCTCCCTGGTGGCGCAGCGGTTGAGCGCTGCGCTGTGTAGCTGTCGGCACGCGATGCGGTTTCGATGCCCAGCCGGGTAGAATCCCACGAGGTGGGGCGGACCTCTCCTGCCTCGCCCTCTGCTCCCCTCAGCAGTGTGTTTCTGATCTGCCTGTTCTGCTCCCCACTCTGTCTCTGGTGAACCCTCTAAAAAAAAATGCACTGTCCAATTGGTGTTTGGTACATGCTATCGGGTTACAAATGATACATAAGATATTAGCCTGGCAGGACATTACAATGTAACCAGGAACATAAAGAGAAACTTTGGGGAACTAACATGGGAGGATATCAGGTATTAAAATGCATAAAACAGTTTAAGTGTCCAGTAGTATCATCTAAGTACCACTTGGAACATCTTGAGAAGTGCACACATGAGTAAAGGATAAAGTGAATTCCACCTACAGAAGGTGGATATAAACCGAAGCACTTTCTGTCAGATCAGATGATTGAAAAAAGCATTTCTATCTCTAGGGGCAGAGTCAAGAAAGAAAGACAGAATGAGGAAAATGCTTGAAGTCAATCTGAGCAGCCTTTTACCATTTTCTATCCCCCAAAGAATGAGGAAGCTAAAATAATAGGATGTATGAGTGTGCAAGTGTGTGAGTAAATGTTAAGTCACATAGACTGTTTCAATTTGACCACAACACTAGTTTCAGTAACGGTGGTCTGAAATTACTGTTGACTTCAATTGACATGATACTATTTTTCCAAACTTTGAAACTAACCTTTGATGTACATGGAAAGTATTTCTCAAATACTTAATATAAATTAACTGAGGCAAATTCACTAGGATTTACATTTTGCCAGGCTTTTAAAGTGCTTTTTAAAAATGAACTTAGACTTATAGAAGAGTTGTATAAATAGTATAGGAATTTTTAATATCCTTCACCCAGCTTCCCATAATGTTAACATCTTATTGCTAGTAAGATGTTTTAGCCATAATTCAATTAGTAAAACCAAGAAATTAATGATCCCATATCATTAACTAATATATAGACCTAATCCTAATTTTACCAGATTTTTCACTAATACCTTTTTGTTTTTACTAGTGTAGGATCCAACAACCTAAGGCCTGATGTTGCAGTTGATTGTCCTTTCTCTTTATAGTCCTTCAATCTGTGGTAGTTCTTCAGTATTTCACTTTTTTGCCACTTTTGAAAAAGTACACTCTAGGTATCTCTTAAATTCTCCAATTTGTGTTTGTTTCATGCTTTTTCACAATTAGTGTGATGTTATGCTTTCTGTGGCTGAAATTAAATAGAGGTGATATTATGTACTTCTCAGTATGTCATACAATGGAATATATGATGATATTCTATCTTATTACTGGTAATGTTAACTCTGACCACAGGGTTAAATGGTGTCTTCCAGACTTCTCCATTATAATGCTAATATTTTTGCTTTGTAACTGAGAAGTACATTGTGAGGAAATACATTTAAACTATAAATATTCTGTTTCTCATCACTCATTAACTTTACCATGCACTCAACATTTTGAAATAGATACAGCAGATTTACTGTGGTGTTTATTTAATGATAACTTCCTATGTCCCTTATTCCATTTTTTTTAAAGATTTGTTTTATTTTGCATACAAGCTGGGGTACATGTCAGAGACGTGGGGCTGTGAGAGGGTTCACCAGAGACAGACTGGGGAGCAGCACAGGCAGATAGACGGAAATACACTGCTGAGGGGAGCAGCGGGAGAGGCAGGAGAGGTCTGCCGCGCCTGTGGAATCTGCTGCCTCTGCTGCCGACAGCTCCACAGTGCTGCACTTAACCACTACGCCACCAAGGAGGCCCCTCTTATTCCTTGCAGTTTTATTAATTTATGTTTTATGTAAATGAGAGTCATCTCTTCATTTTTTACATTTGTATGTTTCGTCCCATATATTTGTATGGAGTTATTTTAATCTCAGGATTATATTTCACATCTAGCATTATTTGGGTTATTCTCTAATTGGACCAACTTTGGCCCATTGGGAGTTCTTCAAACTTGGTGTTTTAGATATATCCCTAACTCTCTATCTAAACCTCCTATTACACTTGACATTTAGCTCCTATTTTTCCTGCCTTGGGTCTTCCTAGCATTAACCATTTTTCCAAGGAATCCTGGTACTTTTCGTTGGAAAATTTTACTTCAATTTTAAGATCTAAATGTTAAGTATGCCCATTGCCATTAAGTTGTCATTGTTTTTAGACTCTCTCAGAGAAGAGAGATAGGAATTGTATGTAGATAAAATAAAACATGAATACACATACCTATTTATGTGTATCTAGTCATCTGCACATGTATCAAAAATAATAAGTTTAATACTGATACTTTCTAATCCCAATTTAGCATTAGAAGGTTCATTTTAGTGTTTCCTCATTTCCATTTGTAACCTCTCTGTCATTGAAAAACGTGATTCTTGTTATTAACAATATATTTGTCCACTTGATCAGACTAGTGTAAACATAAATAGTTCCAGAATTGTTCATTTATACTTACCTAAGAAACAGATTTACTAAACTCAGTGTAACATCTATGTAAAGCTTGTTTTTAATTTGTTTTGTCTTTTGTCAAAATACTCCTTTCTAAAGTTATTTGTTCTTTTATCCCCACCCTCATCAATGTGGTTATTTTATTCATTTATCATATAATTAGGTTCACTTGTTACTGTTTGTTTTCATTTTCAGTTCTCCTCACTCCCTGGATTATTCAATCATTTATTTATTGGGAATATATGAGAAATATTATCATGATTCTGAGAGTAGCTAAATTAGAAATATGTATTCACAAAAGTACTGCTTCTCAGTGTGTTTCCATCGATCTGCCTGTTCTGCCCCACTCTGTTTCTGGTGAACCCTCTCGCCTCCCCACACCTCCGACCTGTACCCTGGCTTGTATGCATAAATAAATAAATAAATCTTTAAAAGAAAAAGTACTGCTTCTCCTTCAACCTCATATAATGTTTCATTGCCTCCTTATAGCCATCCCTGTCTTACTCATGCCTGTCTGTAACCAATTCCTTTCGATTCTGTTGTATCCTTCCTCTATGTCTTTTCTACAAATGAGCAGATATGTATATGTGCTCTTATGTTCTTCTTGCTTAGATGGTCACATACTTTTTGTACTTTGCTTTTTTCACAGAAAAGTATATCATGAAAAAAATCTGTATCATTCTTATTTACAGATACATTGTACTCCATTGTATAGATGTACCATAGTTTATTTAATTACTATGTCTAAGCACTTAGGTTGTTTCCAATATTTTGCAAGTACAATTTTTAAAAATAAAGAATTCCCAGTAAAATAAGATCTTCCTGTGTCCACAGGATATAGCTAAGAAATCTTTAAGAATCTTAGACAAACAAGACACTAAAAACATAGTAGTTCAAGAGTTGCAGGTTAGAAGCAATCTGTGGTGGTAGGCGTAAGATTACAGAGCACATGCCGATAAAAGACCTCCAAAATTTCCACTTGCTTAATTCCTGAAAATACAGGTTAATAAATCAAAGGAGGACTAGGGCCATGACAGACTGAAAGATGCAACTATTTTTTAACCAGAAACAATGATCAGCTTCACAATCAGAAGATTCCAGAATAATTTCTCAATGGAGTTCAGTGGACTCCATTGAGAAAAACTAGTTTCCAGGTGGAATGAAGTTCCTCCCCGCAGACAGAGCAGGGCCACTTGTGTCATAAGCTTTGCTCTGGAAAGCTCCATCGTGGAAGGCAGGTAGGGAAGGAGAATCTCTTTGAGGAGACTTTTTGTATTTGAAATCAAGTGAATGTTACCTCATGGAAACTATTTTATTATGTGTTGTATAACAAATTATCCTAAAAAAAAGTGGCTTAAAACTACAAATATCTGTTATCTCAAAATATCTATGCCTTAATAGTTCAGGAATGGCTTAGCTGGGTGTTTCTGACTTTGGGTCTCACATGAGATTGCAAACAGAATGTCATTCAGGGCTTATGTCATCTGATTTCTTGATTGGGGCTTCAGTGTCTGCTTCGAAGTCCACTCCCATAGCATTTAGCAGGAGGCTTGTCTTCTTCACTAGCTGTGGACTACCGGCCTCAGTTCCTTGCCATATCAGTTTCTCTATGGATATTTTGAGTGTTCTCATCAGGTGGCGCTTGGCTTCCCCCAGTGTGAGTGACACCAGAGAAGGAACTAAGAGGAAACTATTAAGGCGTTATGTGCTAATCTCAGAAGTTACAGATTGTCACATTCATCTTATTTTTTCCTTTATAAGCAAGTCATTAAGTCAACATTCAAGGGAAGGAGAATGAGGATCCACTTTTTGAAGGGAGGTGTAGCAAAAAATTTGTGGATATATCTTACTATCACAACATTTTTTTTAAAACTGGGAGAGATGAGCTACCTATAATTAACAAACTAAAATTTCTTTTCTTTGCAAATAGAACTTAGGTTGCAGAGCAAGATCAGTACATGATAAAGGAAACTACTTCTTAAAATAGGTTACATGTAAATTGTCAAACCTGTTACTGGATAAAGATAGATCATTGGGAGCCAAAGTGCTGAAAAAGACTTATATGTGTTCTCAAATACCTTTTTAAAATTGGAATCTATACAACTTCTATGAAGTCACCAGTGGCATCCCTTCTTTTTTTAGCTTTATCACCAATAAGAATGGAGAAAGTTTTAAATTCTCATTTCCACAATTCTTGAATTTTACAATATAAAATACCTTAGATTCAATAGTAATAAACATTGAAAGAGAGATGTGAATTGGGTATACCGCAGTTTGAATTCACTTCTAGTCATTTATTAGTTTTGTGTAGACCTCAGTCTCCTTATATGCAAATAGGAATACTAATATTCCCTTTGCTCTGACAGTATATCACTAAAACACTTTGCAAAATACCATAACATGCTGGATACTCGAAAAATGATATTGCCACTCAATGCTAAATAAATATAATTCTATTGATATAGTCTAAGCATTGAATTTTCTAATCCTTACTCTGGTTAGAAGTCTGCAAAGTTATACATGAAGGAATACAATCAAATGATACCTGGAGACAAACTTGGCCATCTTCATCAAGCTGATAAATGGAACTAATGGAATATATTTGTTAGTGTCCACCATCAGAATGCAGTGTTTTAGTTACCAAAGGAAGATTTCTGAGCTTTTGGAATTCTAATACTGAACACACAAAATCTTTACTGGTTCCATAGTAACTAGCTCTGTGACAATTGACAAGTCAGTAACTTCTCCATGTCTCAGTTTTGCCACTTATATAATATAAATAATAGTTCCTTTTTCTTAGGTTTTTTTTAGGAGGACTAAGTGAGTTAATAGATTAAGTATATGAAAACTTGGAATATAGGAAGTACTAAGTAGATGTTAACTTATCTTCATTATGATGATGGTGTATTGATTATGGTTATTATGTGGCAGACACTCTTGTCATGGAGAAAAAAGATATTTAAATATTAAAAACAAAACAAAATACTGATGTTAATTCCAGTGATATTTTAAATTAATTTCCTGTGGGCTTTTTTTGAATTATCTTAGAAAAAAAGAGAAAAGATTTTATTTTTTTAACCCCTACTCACTTGAAAGGGAGAAGAATCTCCAAAAGAGGCTAAATGTTGTATGCAGGTAAATTCAGAATGAAAAATGTTAAAAACTGTTTTAATATTTATCAATCTGGAGGAAGATGTGTAACTACCTGTTGATCATTTTGAGGCCAAGCTGAACAGAACACTTCGAGGAGAAAAGAAATACTTATAGCTGCTTCTGTGGTTACACCCCAGAGCAGTCAGACTCCCTGTCTCCTCAGCCCTTTGAGCTTAGTGTTCCCTAGGTCCCTGCAGTCTCATCCAATATCAATTCAAATGTGCTAATCACTGTCCAGAATTATCACACAGTTACTTATTTCCAGGGATATACTGAGAACTTCCAACCAGAGTTGGAGTTCCAATGTTCAAGAGAACTTGCCAAGAGGCTGAGTGTTACTGTATAGCCATGAAAGCTTATTCTCAACTTAGGAAAGCAACTTTTCTTCATGTACTATTTTTTAGAAAGCTTCATTCAACTAAGAGCTTTACACAAAAGAAAAACCAACTTAAAATATACAATCATTCATTATTGGGAAATTATGAAAATTAAGCAAGGAATTTTTAATAGTAACAAGTTTCCACGGTGTAGTAATAGCCTCTGCTGGTTCCACTGAATTCTAGAATTCTACAATATAAACTACTTTAAGTTTAATAATAATAATAAACCTCAGCGAAAGAAGCAAACTAAGTGAACAATGCCCTGACTACATGGAAAAATCAGTCAAAATGTAAATATCACTTCACGTGCCTGAGACTCTGAGAATGGTCAAGTTTACAAAAATACTAAAGCTGTTGCTAGATCTTAGTGTATACATTTTTTTTATTTATGCTTTTATTTATGCATACAAGAGCTGGGGTGTAGGCCAGAAGTAGGGTGGGGTGTGAGAGGATTCACCAGAGAGAGAGTGGGGAGCACAAGAGGCAGATCGACTGAAATACACTGCTGAGGGGTGCAGTGGATGAGACAGGAGAGAGCTGCTGTGCCATGTGGGAGGCTCCCTGCCTGGGGATCGAACTCCTGCTGCAGTGGCTGCAGATAGCTTCATAGTGCTGAGATTTAACTCCTTGCCCCACCAGGGAGGCCCACTAGATCTTGGTGTATACATTTTATTGCACACTTCATGTTTTCCTTAAAATTCAACTTCTGATATTCTCAAGGAGTCCCTTCAGTTGTTTTCAGGAGTAACTTTCACTTCTATTATTAATCATTGCTTATTTTATAGAAGTCCAGTGAGGGAGACAACACAGCACCAGTATTACAGTCTTTTTCTTCCATCACTTCTGGCCCTTCAAGAAGTGAAATTTGCACAGAAGACTAGCTGACTGGGGAATTGAACATAGACCTCAGCCCAACTCCAGATGGAACTTTGATCTTATTACACAATGTTAATACTTTAAACTAATTTGTACTAAAATGTTAATAACTTCCATGGAATATTTTCATTGTAAAGGAAACATAGTAATGTCTTAATTTAATTGAAGGATTAAAAGTTTTGTGGGGTTTTTTTTTTTTTGTTTTGTTTTTTCACTGAAAAGTCACTGTGAGGGATTGTATGCATGGTGTAATCTTATGGTGAATGATGATTGACCTTGATGTTACAGAACCACTTTTGTGCCTTTAGTTCCTAAACATGAAGGAAATCACTTGCACCTTGAACTATAATTTCCTTATCCTCTGAAAAGTAGTCATTGGACTAATCAAAAGCCCCTGACACTTACACTTCTCTACAATGACCAAAAGAATTACTTTGCTTTCAGGCATAGTTCTTTAATCTCCCAATAGGCATTATCTATCACATTCTGACTTTGAATCTGTTGTTAAAAAAAGGAGTTTCAAGGAATTCAAAAGTAAAATGTATCAAATCTGAACCCAAGATATTCAAAAGAAAAAATATAGACAAAAATCCTCATTCCTTTAAAAATATGACTTAATTTGAAGTGATACAGGTTTAGCGTATGATTTGACTAAGCACCTTGAGGATAGTGAAGTTATATTCTTCAGGGGAATAAAATAGAAGTTTTTCTAGTGCAACAATAGCTAGCAACAAGAAAGTAACGGGTACTGTGGCATCTAGTCAAGGAGGCTAATTTCAAAACTAAGATGGAGTTAGAGTGGAAGATATAGTAGCCCAGTGAGGAAAACTATTTTTGTGAAAAATGATTAAGTCTCATGTAAAATAAAATTTTTATGGCAGTAATTCTTAGCTTATTAATTTACATACACTGTAACTCTGCAACTTGGTCTAGAGAAGATTCTTTATGAAGAGAGCAAAATGTTCCCAATTTCGTTTCCCTTCCTTCTTGTGTGCATCACTCATCATAGAAGAAGGTGTTCTTAGGCTGAGGTCTTTCTGTTTAAGAAAAAGAATAGGCTTCTCAAACTAGAAATGGACCTGTTCTGAGAATTGCACCATTTAGATAGAAGTCACTGTCTGTAACTTTGAAGGATTTTTAAAAGGCACCTTGAATTGCTGCCCATTCTACTGAAATGAGGTGGAGAGAAGAACCCTACTCATCCTGAAGGCCTCAGTGTCTCAAACCAAAGGCATCAATTTAAAATATTTCACAATTTAATTAAGGAAACAGAAAAAGCAGAATTATGTGGCTGGTGAGATGTAGCCAGGAAGACTGTGCTAACACAATCATATGTACCCTCTCTCTGCTAAAATTTTCTTACTATCAACTTAACAAATCTCAGCCAGTTTAGAGCCTATTGAAAACATCAAATTTTTATCCCAAGATATAAAATTGATGTTTTTTAAATATGAAAACAATCTATTTCACAATAGTCTATAAAATCATGAGGTTTTCTTAAAGTTTTTATTTAATGTGACTATAAAATGGAAACCTAGATTTTGTTTTAATGATTTTAATTTTTTAAAAGATCATCCTTTTCAAAAAAGTCAAGATTTGATGGCAAGTGATTTTGAAAATATAATGCCTTTGGCTATTTAAAGAGACTGAAATTTTGTTAGTAGACTTTTAATCATTTAAAACAATGAATAGAGTATCTTCTATTCATTTTCAATAGAACAAGGGAGTATTAAAACAAGACCATTCCATCAGAGAAGCTTGATTATTTCCTCAGTGTTTTAAATTATGCATATGATTGGTGACACAAATACATGTTTAAGTGGTTGCAAATTTAAAAAATCAATATTCCCAAAGAACTAAAATTATGCCCAATCATAAATAACAAATTAATTCACCTGCATATTTTGATCTACAACTTACCCTATGAACACGAACATTTTATAAAAGGGAAATATCTTTTCACCTCAACTTGTGTTCATTAAATTTCATGCAAATATAGTTCAAATCAAACGTAAGCCTTTACAAAGAGGGAAAAAAATTAGTTGTTCACTGTTCTTTTCTTTTCCAGATGATCTAGTGTGATATGTGGACTGCCATGTTGCACCAAACCCACAGCAACTGGGACTCCATTGTTCCCCAGGGAAACGTAGCCTATGTGGGAATGTGATGGTGTGCTTTGCAAGGAACGTGGAAAATAGCGTATGTCACCACTGTACAGTATACAACAGACAATTATGATTCAACTGTCCAAATTATAATCAGTTTGACAAATGTCCACAAGCGTCTTCATTCTATTTTATATTTTCCCTAAGACAAGGCAATCACACAACCAGACAATTCCATCAGGGAAGCTTGTTAGCTGCTTAGTCTGTTAAACCCTGGTTGCCATAGCATCTAGAGTTGAAAAAGCTGCAGATTGGCATGAAAAAGCATGTCGACAATTGCCCTGTCACAGCATGCAAGCCAGGTCTGCTCAAAGACAGCACACTACAAGTTTTCTTTCCCAGTTTGCACTACCCCATGCTGTTTAATAATATCCATTTACTGGTATTGGGATTGATCTAGCACAGTGTAAAATTCACATCTAGTGAGACTTTGCTTTTCACATGGAGTGAAATTCTTTAACAAATGGTAGTATGGCAATTAATTTAGAAATGTAATACTGTATATGCTATAAGAAGTATATTTAGATTTAATAGAGAAACTGTCCAAAATTTTAATGCACAGTTCTTGAAAGAGCCAAGTAATTTTACTTGGCAATTTTTCAGTTGACTTTCTAGTCATTTCTGAAGCCTAGTTAGTCATACTTTAGAGATGACAGACAGCATTCAAAATTTAGTACATTTTTAAAAAGTGTTTTAATCATGCCATAGTCATTTCTTCTTTATGTGCCTGGTATAATTTAATTAAGGATATACATTTCTAAAATAACTATAATTTAATTAAAGATTAATATCATGAACTGAAATTATAGTCTAGAGAGCAATGTGCATCAGTTTTTTTTTTTTCCCAGAGGGATCATATACTTAATGGTGATAAATTACTGTGTATTATTAAGAAAGTGGGTTTCTACCAAAGGTAATTCAAACACCTGCCAACTCTCAGATTTATACAGTATATGGATTTTAAAGAAAGCAGCATGTTTACACAACAATTGTTAACTTACTGGAACTACAAAAATATCAAAATGTCTTCATAAACTCTCAACCTTAGAAAATAATTGTTGTTTAGAAGTTTATACTTGTATTACTCAGTTTTTTCTTCTTCCAGTATCTCCTTCTATTCTAACCTGTCACTTCAATTTGTTTTTTCTTCAGTGTCACAAAGAACAAATTTTCCTTTAATGACACTAAAGAGCAAATTAAGCTAGCAAACCAGTAAGTATTTCAAATATAGATATTTTCTATATTTTCTAAAGTACTTTTTCTTTCCATTAATATCCAGTACTTTCTTAATATCATAAAACATTTGTAACTAAGTAGAAATGACCTCATTTTAAGCTTAAACATTAAAAAATTGATAGTTTACCACAACACTAGAGAACTAGAGAAGTTTACTTACTCTAAAACAAAGTCACTGAAGTAAATGATTATTTTCATATTCCTGAACTATTTGAAGATCTCTTTCCCTATACAAGATTATTCTAAAGAGAATAATCAAAATATAACAACTAGATTTTATGTAACTACATAGATAGAACTATACCAATATGAAAATGATGTCACTGAGTGACCCTCTTCAAACTATAAATTTAAATCCTGCATTTTCTAGGAATTCTCAAAAATCTCAAAATCTTGGGATGATACTTGCTTCACATATGGTGTCCATGAATGTGTTTTCTTATACCACATCTTCCAGTTAAAAAAAAATGAGAGAAAAGCTGTTTACTTGCTAAAGGTCTTTTTATAAGTTTTGATGACTCAAAAACACCTTCATTTTAACACATGGAATTTGGCAAAGAACTTAACCATGTTACCATTTGAAAGACTTTGATATTTTGAAAAAGAGAGAATTAAAAACAACAGAGATTGAAACTTAAGTTGGCTTTGTGTCTAGAACATAATTTCCTCAAGTATTTCTTTTAGATTAAGGATTTACTACTGAAAGTTATCTCCCAGAATTCTCTAATAAATCAAAGCTATAGTTATCCTGAATGAACAATGTCACTAGAGTCACAAACTACCTACCAAGTTAGAAAAAAAATCTTGGTATAACATTATAGTAGTCTAAATAAATAAATGCATGTGTCACAAAGTTTTTTAAAATGTTGAAACAAAATTTCTTCTTTTACACTTTTATGAAAAGATTGTATTGAAACTTTGGTTTGTTTCTAACTTCCTTAACTCCTTTGCAATAAGGTTCAGTGCAGTTCTTTAAGTTGGATTAAAGGAAATACCACCTCTTAATCATTTTTTAGGATATATATGATTTGGATAGCATGGAAATGAGAATATATCCTTTAACTCAGAGTACCCTTGCCTTACTCAGGATACATCAGCTCTCCCTTGTCACCCAAATGTTGCCTTTGTCTCTGACTTACAAATAAGTATTCATCTTTACAACTGTAATGTATTGATGTTATCTTTTTCCACTACATTAAAAAAATTAATTACATATTTCCCTTTTATACCTGATTTATTTCCTATTCATTCTTCTACTCCGAAATTGGAAATTAAATGATTCTTTCTGGATTGCATAGACTATTGACATATTGTTATTACTTTTGGACATCCACTACAAATAATCTACCCAGCAGTCATTTTAATTACAGCCAAATTGAAATTTATACAAGAAAAGTGTCAATAAACCACATATTCCATAAAATGAAAAATAAACCTTGACTTGTGGTAGTGAATAGGTGGTATCTTGCAGTGCCATTAGTTCCTTCATAATACAAAAGTTAAATGTCATAATAAAGATATTACATTGCTTTATTTTGTAAAATAAATACACCCCTTTTATTCCCCAAATGAAATACTAACTCACACAAAATGTAGGTCTCATATAAGCACATACATTCTTGTGTAAGGTAGTTCTTGTTTTTCTGGATGATTTTGCCTTATTCTGAAATTCTCTTCACCTGACTGAAAGCACATTAACTGCTAGATAGGCATCACACTGATGTCTCCATGCTGTAGCATACAGCCGTGAATTTGCTACGATCTGTTTAATCAGCAGTGTATTGATTTTCCGCAGCTTTCCTTCATTTTAGCCCCATAGCAGGCTTCTGTAATTTCCTTTGGACAAAGTGTAACCAAACTGTGCTAAGTGATGTTGATTTGCAGCAAAAGTAAAGGGGTAAATATAAATTAACAAGCTATAAACATTTTACAAGTGGGGAGTCAATAAAAACAGTGTCTGCAGTTTCTTTTAAAAAAATGATTTGAAGCAGATTGTTAACAAACGTGTCCAAAGAAACTGACATGAGTCTGAGAATAATTTTTGCGCTTTGTGATTAAGAATTGATCAGTCTAAAAGCCTCGGATGCAACTGAATCACCCATAAGCTGCTGGCCTGAAAAGGCTCAGCAGGGGCTGGTATTTGTTTGTTAAACTCCCATGATTCCAAGTAGATAATTGGTCTGTGAAGTTCATGGCAGAATCTGAATTTGCTTTCTTGCTTCCCAGCTGGCTGAGCACTGGTTTATAGACTTCTGTGTACAAATTTAGCCAGCAGCAAACCTCACATCTTTAATATAAAAGGTGTTTTGTTGTGTTTTTCAGGTGCTGAGTGGAAAGCCCACACTCCAGAAGCTCATTAAAAGGGCCAAGTTACAGTACAGGTTTATTTCTGTCACAGCGTTTCTGAAAACAGTGACAAGGATTAATATGTTTCTTTAGTACTGGAAAAAGCCTGACACAATCCCTTGTGAATTTGATCATCTGTTTCATTGCCTGTACAAGATTCAATCTCCTATTATATCCTGAGATTACAGCTGTAAACTAATGCTGGTAAGAATTCATAAGTTATTGCAGCAGCCTGGGGCAAAACTAATTGTTTTATTCAACAGTCACTTACTTATTTATTATTTATTTCTCCTATCATCTTTTCCTCTGTTCCTCTTCAAAGTCAAGATTATCTGGCTCTTTGTCTGAATGTACTGAACAAATATAGAGACATGGGCAGTTTATGTTTCCAGAAGATTTCAAAGAAGTTGATACAGATCAGTGTATTGTGAAAATATGGTCGATTCTAAATTTCTTATAAAGCTATTCTTGCTTTTTTTTTCTTGAGATGGAATTTCCATCTCAAAAAAAATTGTCATGTGACATTAGGCTTTATCTGCTAGTGGTTGCTATGTTTCTGGGACATGATTTGACATGTGGTACATGCAAATCCTAGAAAAGTGCAAACTATATCATAAAATGATTCTGTTTTACATCAAATTAGAGAAGCAAATTGCTATTTGCTATTTTCAAAAATTTGAAGTTATAGCAATATGTTATATTGATACCATAAAACAATAAATCTCCATTGAGGAGAAATTAATCTCTCTCTTTTTACAATGAGAGGAATTGTAAAGGAATCTTTATTCCTTACATAACAGTTGTATGTTACGGCAAATTATATGCTACATTTGAATTTTAGATACAAAAATATGTATATTCAAAATTTTGAACTTTATGCAAGAGCAAAATAAGGCCCAAGCAGAAAGATTCCTAATTATCCATGTGTTGTACACTTTATAAGATTTGATAGAAATTATTGCACGATTAGACTGAAGAAGTATATGCATGCAATGTTTGAAATTAGACATTAAGCTTCCATTATTCTTAACAGAAGTTGTGTACTCAATTCCCTATGCACCACAGACATTTTAACCCATAATAACTGATTGTAAATACAGTATGAAACTAGCTAGAGCCTTATTTACACCTGCCAATTTGCTGCCCTCCAGCACTAAAAACAAAAACAAAATGGTAGCAAAGGAACTGCCAAGCAAAACACACTCTGCCCCTCATGTACACTCCTTTCTATTTCCACAAACAGAACCTTTTGTTGCTTGTTTTCCATCAACAAACTCAACTTTGGGATTTAAAATAAAGTTAAGGAAAGACATTTGCATGACACGACACTAGCAGAATAATTGTTGCAATGTTAGTGCTAGGAGCTCTTTATGGCACTTTAACTGAGACGTAACATGTGCCATGCAATACATGTATTGCTATGGCAGCCACTTATTTTTATTAAATAGCTATAAAATTCAAACTCAGTTTTTTCATACACTAAAAAAGCCCAAGTTATTCATTAACACTATGTCAGTTTGACTGATAAAGTTGTATTCCCTGTTGTTTTCCATTCCCTTCACTCCCCTATCATTTCATTTATACAAATAATGACAGCTCAACTATTTGTTCTCTGTTTTAGAAACTTAAGCTCTTGTCAACATTTTCATGAAGTTTCCCCTACTACTTTAATTCAATGAAAATAAGTTCTGCTTAATGTTAGACACTGTTTTATCCTTCTATTGTGGATAACAGTTATTTGCATTATTATTGCATATATCAATTGACTTGCATAAATTAAGATAGTAATATAAGGCATATAATAACGACTTGCATACATAATGATATGAATAATTTGTGCACCAATAGCATCTTTTTTCAACAAGCACAATACATGTTGTTTAATAGTGAACTCTAGATCCTTAAACATTTCAATACATTGACTACCAAAAGAACTCATGTATCTTGCTTGACTCTAAGATTTTTTTAAAACAAATTTATTTTTAATCACATAGAAGAAATTTGGGGATGATTCCATAGACAAATTGATAAGCTAGAATTATAACTCAGTATGCTTTATACTTTCTAAATCATCTTAGTATTTCATGCCAAAAATTTATGATTTCCAGGACTAGTAAACACAAAAGTGGAGGGTGTGTGTGTGTGTGTGTGTGTGTGTGTGTGTGTGTGTGTGTGTGTGAAAGAGATATGCTAGCTTGTAGGATTCTGAAGGCAGGATAGTGTTTCATTTAACTTTCAACCAACAGAAAGCACATATTTGGTAAACAGTAAATATTCATTAAATTGAATGAGTTATTCAAAACATGAATTCTCAATATATGGTGTCTTAACATATTATACCAACTCCTGTCACCTGCAGCAATGATGTTGCTCAGTTTTTCAATTGCAATTACAAATTGTTGCACAAAAGATGAAGAATTAAAAGATATATAAGATGGGGGGGAAGCAAAACAGTAAACAATATATGGCAGGCTTTATTTGGATATTGCATTACTCCTATACATAAAAAGAGATTAAATATTTTAGGAAAAAAAACAGTAAAATTCCAAGAATTGCCTTTTCTTTTCTGATAAGACTATAAAGTACAGAATCCAATGAAACATTAGTAAACATGAAACTAGTACTATATATGGCATGATTGCTATAAATTTGTGAGAGTACTAATCAATCCATATCATTCAGTAGAAATTACATGAAAAATAAAAAGTTGCAGACTTGTCAGTGTTCAATTTAAGTAACTAAACAGCAGGTCCATACCAAAATCTATACCAAATCTATACCAAGAAAACCTATATCAAAAAAGAGATTAAAACTGATATAACTTGTTAAAACAAACTTGGAAACCACCTATATGAGCTTTAGTCAGTTAAAAATAACTGAATGTTCCAATTGCTTAAAACCTCTTGAGGACAAGAAAGAGAATTTTTCACACTCAAATTAGAAGAATGTCCACAAAATATTACCATAGCTACTTTGAAATACAAAATTAAAATAGTACTTTTAACTTAGATTAGAAAAAAAAAACAATTTCTGCTCTCAGATATTAATTAACCCCTAGAATAGTTAGATATTCAGCGAAGTTATGTAGGCATATGATAGAAATCTGAGGCATAGTTCTAAGGACAAAATTTATGCCAACCGTGTCAATTGGACACTTAAAAAGAAGTGTTCACTTAGGATGATTAATGACTATCTAATCCCTTTGTTGACTTCTTTTTGCAGTTAAGTGGTGGTCTCAAGTTTATTTTGGTAATAAAGCACTGTTCTGGGAAATGATTTCACATCTTTAGTTCTCATCCACCTTTGGATTTTTGTTGAGTGGAAATCATGTTTTATTCCCTCAATTTTTTTTTATTCTGCATTATAGTATACTTTCCATTCAAAAATGTTCAAACCAGGGGCCTCCTTGGTGGCTCATGGGGTTAAGTCTCAGCATTATGAAGCTATCAGGAACCACTGCAGCACGGGTTCCATCCCCGGCAGGGAGCATCCCACATGGCGCAGCAGACCTCTCCTCACTCGCCCACTGCTCCCCTCAGCAGTGTATTTCAGTCAGTCCTCCTGTTCTGCTCCCCACTCTGTCTCTGGTGAATCCTCTCATCCCCACCCCCAGCTTGTATGCATAAATAAATAATTTTTTTTTTTATGTTCAAACCAGTAAATGAGATATATACTGTAATGTTCTGGCCTCTGTAGGTGCCAGATTTCAAGTAATTTCAAGAAGTTAAAATATGTCAATGATATAAACAAAGAGAATTCCAGATCATAGTTTATTTGTGCACACTGAGTGATTTATGCTTTTTCAGCTTGTTCTAATTTCTCCACTAATATTTTTTAAATCTTTTATTCCTGACTATCAAACACAAGACTCTATTCAGTTATTTTTTTCATGCAAAGAATATACAGTCAATCAAAATAGGTGTCATCAGTATAAGTAATGTATCCTAGGGAATTTTATAAATGAGACAACAAGAGAATAATATTTACCTAAGATATACATAAAATTTTATCTCATTACAGCCAATGATAATACATAGATATGACACTAGAGTGAAACTACCTTTTTATACCCAAATTATAATTATTTTTGTTGAGCTAGTTCTTTGGAAATTTGAAACAGTTAATTGATTCTTCTTACAGGAAGCTATTCCCTTGGGGAATAAATTATAATATCAGAAGAAGATTGGCTCAAGTGAATTTCCAAGTCTTAGTCAACAATATTCACAAGTCTCATATCATAACAGAAGACTATCAGGTTTTATATGGAATCATCCAAAAGGGAGGGGGAAATGTGGGATTCCTGCCCATGGAATTTTTTTTTTTAAGATTATTTATGCATACAAGAGCTGGGGTGTAGGCCAGAGGTGTTGCGGGGGAGTGAGAGGTTTCACCAGAGACAGAGTGGGGACCAGAACAGGCAGATTGACTGAAATACACTGCTGAGGGGAGCAGTGGGTGAGTGAGGAGAGGTCTGCTGTGCCATGTGGGATGCTCCCTGGCCAGGGATCGAACTCATGCTGCAGTGGTTCCTGATAGCTTCATAATGCTGAGACTTAACCTCATGTGCCATCAGGGAGGCCTGCCCATGGAACATTTTTGAATATGTTGTAAAATTAGGACATACATTAAAAATACTTAATGGACACTTTCAAAGTTTTTATTGGAATAACATTGAATTATAACATGTAAGTTTCAGCTGTGCATCAGTATGAAGCAACATCTGTATATCCTACATTAAGTTCACCACTGAAATGCACTACTAAGGGGAGCAGTGGGCAAAACAGGAGAGATCTGCTGCTTCATGTGGGTCAGCTCCCTGGGGGGATCAAACTCCTGCTACAGTGGCTTTGTTTGCTTCATCGTGCTGAGACTTAACCCCTTGTGCCACCAGGAGGCCTCTGAAGAACTATTTGATGGAAAGGAGAGAGACTAGATAAGTTCTCCAGAAGGGAATTCAATGTCAGTCAACAAATACTGAATGCTTTCTATCTGCAAGAGAGTATGCTCAGAATTTGATTAATACGCAAAAAATATTGTGCATGTCTTCATGATCTTCCCATCTAGTGATGGAGATATAGAGGCAAATAATAATGATAAATGCCAAAACTCAAGAACAGAAACATACACAAAATGTATATCAAATGGAAAGATTTTTTTTTTCCACACTAAAGATTCCATGGAAAAGAATCAAAATTAGTTTATGAGAAGAACAGGCATGGGTCATCAGTTGTCAGATAATCTTAGAAGCATATGCATTAACTCCAGTTTCAGTCCTGAGAGCTATCAGTCAGAAACTCCAGAATGTCATCGATGTCCCAGGTTCTTCCTTTCCACATTGTGATTCATGATGTGAAACTCTGAAGCTCATAAACACATTCTTTAACCAAGAGGTAGTGGTAATGTATCTGGTCAAAAGACAGAGAAGGAGAAAGAGTATTGTGCCATTTGCCTTTTCCCTTTGGAGGAGCCTTCATGACTTATCCCATACCCCACAGCATGGATCTTTATGAACCACACTGCACCACTGAACTACAAAGGAAACTTTTTATAGCTTCCTACCAAGCATTCTACACTCCCAACATGTCAGTTATATGGCAAAGAAAAGAATGAATGTGGGATAGGAAGCAGTAGTCTTCATCAAGATAGGGTTGAAAAGTTCCTATTTAAAAAGCACTAAAAGTGAACAAGAATGTGCTCAAGAAGCATTGTGAAAACAATATTTGACAGACTACGTTAACAATTATATGTAAAATAAGAGGTTTTAAATAATTTGGCACAAAATAATTTTTAGTCTATTGGTGTAAGAGCTGAGATAACTTCAATTCATATAGTTATAGGTAGACTCTGAAATAATCAACCAGAAAGATGACTTGATTGTTAGCAAAGTATGTAAGAGCCAACTAATTGTGTGTGTGTGAGTTTGAGAGAGAGAAAATCTAGATTTGCAGTTAGTCCATTGTATGCATTTGTTTAATTGCATTTGTTTAATTTGCAAAACTGCTACTATAGTAAAAAACTGGAGATATTATAAATCTTTGAAATAGGAAGAAAAGGTGCTTGAGAGGGAAAAGACATGTGGATAGTAGTTTTACTTTTTTATATAGAAAAGTTTTATAACAGAGAGTAGAAAGAGGGACAAACATAATAGGTCTGAACTACCCTTTAGCATGCACACATGTGTATACTCACATGACAATATACATGGATTTTCCCTAGTTTTGTTACTGATACCCCATTCACCCAAATTAAAAATGTAGGAGTCATCTTTTCTTTCTTCACCACTTGCATCTAGTCATTTGGAATTCCTTTAAGCATTATACATAAAATACTTTTTAATTTGGCCATTTGTTACCATCTCCACTACTACCACCTTAATTCACATTCCACTATCTCT
This sequence comes from Scalopus aquaticus, assembly GCA_004024925.1. Taxonomy (NCBI): domain Eukaryota; kingdom Metazoa; phylum Chordata; class Mammalia; order Eulipotyphla; family Talpidae; genus Scalopus; species Scalopus aquaticus. The sequence goes on from PVIJ01011048.1 coordinate 20,799, forward strand.
TGCCAGGGTTATTACACCATGTAGTCTCCTCCTGAAAATCAGGGTGCTCTTTTAAAGAATGCCACTCAAATGTCCAAAACTGTTGACTAGCTTCCTACTGCAATTAGTATAAAAATCCTCAGATTCTGTATCATGGCCAGCCTACATAGCCATGAATGATTTAATGAAAGTTTCCACTCATTCATTCTATCACATTATGATCATTCCTACTTGTGTATTTATCCTTACTGTTTGTCCTTTCTGTGCCACTCTTCCCTCTAGATGATTATATGCAACTCTTAGTTTCTTACCGTTCAAGTCTCTGAGGCCTTCAGAGTCTGGCCTATCTAAAGTCACTCCTGTTTTATTCATTATAACTTTCCCTATTTAAGTTTGGGATATTTATTGTGAAATATATCTGTCCAATAGAACATTAGGCCCGTAAGGCAGGCACATCATTGTGTGCATAACTGCTTCTTTTCACTTAGAGCAGTTCCTGCTTCCACAATAAATACTTGTGGAATGGATAAATTATTAGATTGGCTAATGGAAAATGTCCACAGCATTGTCTTTGAAATGATCCAAATCTTTGGATTAGGTGATAAGAACCAAGGAGAAATAATAGTACTCTGTTGTAGAAGCAAAAGTAACGCTATGGCAAGAAAGCCAAAACTAGTTTTAGGCAGTTTGGGGACACCCTGCCACGTACACAGCAAGCAGAGGAACAGGAATATTCAGGTTTGGAACTGAACTAAAGCATATAATAGTAACAGCATTAGAGACTGCAGAATCTAGTAAATTGTCGCTACAACCCAATTTACTCAGGATAGTCCCATTTTACATCTGTTGTCCCAACATAATTAACTATGCCCCCTTTTCACTCTCAAAAGTATTTGCTGGATGAACAATTATATGATCATTCTATGTCTAGAATCCAAAACATCTATCAATGGAGTTCCTACGAGCCAGCGAAGGATGAATGAAGATTTCTTGGTAGTCATATACCATTTTACTTATACCGCTGAAGGGCAGAGCAACTCAGAATGTTTTCCAAGGACACAGGTCTCACAGGGATCGACATGGACTTTTCCACCAGCTGCTTCAGTGACTCTACAATAAGCATTCATCCAGGGAACTCAGCCTGAGCTCCTGTGAAAGTATTTGGCATGAAAGAATTAACACTGCTACTTCTGATGCAAGAACAGCATGTACTTCACTGAATCATCAAGTCAAACCAAAGATGGAAGGAATCCCAGAATGCCAGCTGGGCTAGGCTCCTGCTGTAGGAAGCTAAATGCAAAACTTTGATCTGGTCTCTAAAGGGCATTTCTTTAACATAGGTGAAATGGGCCATGTGCAGACATCATTATATGAACAAACCACGTAACTGTATGGCAGCTCTACAAATTCACAGGATTTATACATATAGCTCTAATAAATTTTCACTAAATTTTCTGTAGATTTTTCCAACTCAGTTTAGAGAAAAGAATTTTGAAATATATTTAACAGGTTTTCTCTGATAAAATTTTTGACATTACCAGAATTAGTGTAGTATTAAAAAAGCACAAGTACTTCCTTGGGGTTTTATGTATGGTATATCAATTTATCCCTATAAATATTCTAGGAAGAAGATTCTGTTACTATATCTGTTTTATAGATGATAAGCATAGTTGCTAATGTGGTTAAACAGCTTACCCAAAATTGCGTAAATCATAGAACTGAAGTGGAATTCAGACCTCAGTCTATAAATTGCAAAGCCTCTACTGAACTTCTGTGCTTTTCTGTTTAAATAATGGTATCATTTAATGCACCATTTAGTACACAAGTATAATTGAATAGGATGCATTAAATAATTTTTTTCAAAAGATAAGTCCTCTCCTCAAAGAGCATAAGCTAAATTTGTCCTACTAGTTAAATCCAACTTATCCACAAAAAGATTAGAGAAACATCTCATGGCATTTAAGAGTATCAGTTTTAAAATTTAAAATCCTTTCAGTTTGTTTTAGTATACTCTCACCATTGGCAGTCTTTTCTCAAATCCTTTGTACAGTTGTAGTAATAATTGTAGTATTTATAGCTATTAGTATTTAATATGTCAGACTATATTCCAAATCCTTTATATAGAAATTAATTTAATCCTCTTATGTTGCGTCGGGAGCAACACCACACTGATGACACGGGAGTTGTGGAGCAGGCTACGGAATGCAGGATGCTGCTCGAGAGCAAGATCCCGGTCTTTTTATTGACAGAAAAGGGTGGATCAAACTGTATATTGGATTTAGGGAGTGAGTCCAATGATACACACCCGACTCCCACCCATGACTCTGATCTTTGGGTGTTCTGCAGATTAGTCCATTGGGGGAAAGCACATCAGTCACTGACCCCTTAGACCATTACATATCCCCCCTTTTTATTTTATTTAAAGATGGGAGGAACGGAGGTCTATGCAGATGGTATGCCAGCTGATGAGCCGTCAGTGATTGTTTCTGTCTTCTGGGTTGTATCTGGTAGTAGCAGGAGTGTTGTAGGGATGAAATGGCCAAAAGTCCATTAGTGGTTCCTTGAGACCTTTGCCTTTTAAACTGAATTGATAGGCGATCATAAATGGCAGAATGATTCCATAAACAATTACCTATATTGTTCATGAATGTTCATTGCTGGAAATAGTTTGTCAGTCCATAACAAAAGAAAGAGTATCTGGAGGCGTTGACCAACAGCAGATATCAAAATTACAAGAGGAAAAAATCTTAAAATTGGTTTAACTTATGTAAAAACAAGTTCTCTCCCCCCTGATTCCAATTTTATCCATTAGTACAGCAAAAATGCTTGTAAGCTTAATCTACTGTAAGACCATTTTACCTATTTTTGCACAAAATCACAGGGCAGCAATCTTATCTGACTGTGTTGGAATGCTTCGTGTAGGATCAGAGCGAACTCTTGACCTCCGGTCCATACAGGCTTCAGGAACAAGGTCAGTCTCACCAGACTGCACCTGGTTTTTCCTCTTCTCAAGGTTACCAGGACTTTTTCTTTTTCATGTCGTCCAGTGCTGCCAATGGAGGCAAGCTTCCTCATCTTCTTTGGAGATCTCTGGAACCCTACAGAGCAAATGGTTCTCCTCTTCTTGTCAGTTCAAATTCGACTTCCTGGAAGAGTTCCAATCAAAGCTGTATGATGTAACATGTTTCTGACTTATTCAGTTTAGAAAACAAAATTCCCTAATGAAAGTATGGAAAAATAGACTCTACCATGAGTAGTAAAAATTACTACTACCATTGTTAATACTATGTTGGTATCAAGGGGAGAGAAAATGCAAACAAGTCAAAAAAATGCTTAGAAAAATGCAACATTGCTGTGCATCCTGGTTAGTCAAAACAAGAAAACTTTGAGTCAAAGCAAAAATTAAGCAAAACTTATCAAAAACCACGTTTATTTCTAACAGTCTATTTAGTCCTTTGTGAGATATTTTTACTGTCGAAAGTTCCATCGATTGGAGTCAGTTGATATTTTTTTGATACAGTTTTTTCAGAAACAATTTCTGAGGTTATCAAACTGTTGAAATACAATATTGCAGGTCAACAAATCAAGACTGAAAATTTATATACATATCGAATCGGATATAGAAAGGTTTTGTAGCTTTTACAAAACCAATGTTAACATTTTGTGTGCATGCCAAAGTTTTACTCTCTTAGAAACAATTTCTGCAGGTATCAGACCATTTAAGTATACAATAGTTGCAGGACAACAATCAAGAATTGACAATTTAAATACATATTGAGTACTGAAAGATTTTGTAAGTTTCCAAAGTTTTTCCTTTTTGCAAGTGACAATGCTTCCCTTCTAATTTTTATATTACCAGGTAAACCTAATACGACAAATTCATCTGATGCATTTCCCAGGAGGAAAGGGAGAAATTTTGTGGAGTGTCTCAGGAGCTCTACTGAGGTTCCACAAAATTTCCTTTGGTTAACCAAATGACAGACTACAAAAATTTTCACACTAATTTAGAGTTTTGTTTGTTTATAGGCACCATCTAAGACCAAATTACAACTTCTAGAGACTAAGACAGGCACAAGGAGAAGACAGAGACATACAACATATAGACACACAGAGAGCTCTTAGTTATGCCACGTGAAATATTTTATACAACTGCAGTTTTTATCCATAGGTCTGGAAAAATTTTAAACTCCAAGAAAAAATTGTGGAATGTCATTGACAGAAATTGCAGGTTTCAGTTGACATCCTATAAACCTAAGACTTTGGAAACAGGAAGAAAAGTTTTCATTAATCACAAGAGTTATACAGCCTTGTTCACTTTAGGATTTAAGCCTTCCCAGTAGGAGTCAATCCTGGGTATCCAGCACAGCAACTGAAAGAGCAAAATAATCAGATAATTTTTAGTTGTTCAATAATTCCTGAAAGAAGATAAAGAGGAAAGGGGAAGAGCGAAAGGTGTATCCTATTATCTATAGCATTAGGGTGTGTGGGTCTGTTCTCCGGGCAGGATTAGCAGACCCACATGTTCCCCTTTTTTGTTTCAATTAAAGAGAGGAAATGCAGGAGGAGGGGGAAGAAGGCTGAGGTCTAGGCGCATGATAGGCCAGGCGAAGAGTTGTCATTGCTTGTTCTTGTCTTCTGGCTCGCATCTGATGATAGCAGGAGCGTCCTATTAGAAAATAACAGCGAGGAAAATAACGAGCAATGTTTGGATAAATGACTGCAAGGATAGGCTGGTCAACCAATTTTTTGGATTAGCAAGGGATGAAAAGTTAAAAGGCTATCGATGGTTATTTGAGATGTTTTTTAAACTGATGCAGCTGTATTGACAGTCGATCTTGCAGATCGTCAATAGAGGAAGCCAGTGGAGATCTGAAGGCTTGTAGCAATTCCTTTTTGTGAAAAAAATCCAGGAATATGAAGTTAAATTTTCGGCAGTATAATTTGTGACACACAGCTGGGTGAGTCTAGAATCGCATCTTAAAAGAGAACGGGTCCATAAAGCTTGTTGATGTTCACTAAGCCATAGTACTGCCGATTCAAGAGCATCTAATCTGGTTAAGATCTTTTGGTCAATGTGAGCCTGCTCCAGCAGGTCCTATGTAGTATTAGTCATATACTGATGTACCTCATTGGCAGTTTGTAATGATTTGGTCAATGAAGTAGATGCCATTGCTGCAGTAGCAGCCAAGGAGACTAAGAATATGATTCCAGCAATTAATTGCCTAAAAAAACAGTGTACACGGCGGACTTTGCCCAAAGCTTGAATTAATTGATTAAAAGGTGAGCATTATCAGTAGGGCAAAGGAAAAGTCTTGCACTAGGGGAGGTAACATATAATGAGTCAAAAATGATATTAAGTGACTGTAAAACAAATGAGGAAAGTGCCAAAATAATAGTTGCTAAATGAGCACGTTGGGCCAAAGGGAAAAGGTGTAGTTTACGCAGTTTGCAGAGAGGCCTCTGAGTCTGTGCATCAGATTCGACTGTGGTGGAGAGACCCGTGTTAATAATAGAGCCAGGATCATAGGATCATAGCCAGATAGTGACTGACCGTCCTTTTTGTAAGGAAGAACATCTCTGGGAAAAGTTAGTAGATAGACGATTTTTAGGCTGGGAGGGAAGAAAAAGCCATTCAATAACGCAAAAGGGTGAGATTAATTGTCCAATAATTCCTGTAGGAGAATGGGGGGTGTTAAAATCAGCAAGGAGAGAGCAAGATTAAGTTTCACTGAGCACATGAATTTTTCCTACATCAAGGAAAAAAGTTATTTAGGATGTTTATCTGGGGAAACAAAATACTTTTTCTCCAAGGGGGAAATAAGTGGATTGGTCTTCCTACAAAGGAACTTTATCAGAGAAATTTTGATATAAGTATTAAGAGGCAAATTTATCTTTGTTAACATACACCAGGTTAATTACTCTTTTTGCTGAATACACATTAAAACCTTAAGACATGTATGCTCAAAATTAGACCATTAACTTTGAGCGAGTTTCTGTTTATCAAAATCTTAGATCATGATCAAAATTTTGGGATTTTCTATTAGAATTTATATAGGTGCCATTTATAGTTAGTCCTCTGGAGGTAGAAGACAAGGATAGGCACAGAGATCTCTTGATTTTTATTTAAGAGGTAATCCCTTTAGGTAAAATAAGCCTTGTATTTTTAAGGTGACCTTTTGGCTTGAACTTTGGTTTTAGTTTTAGTATCCTATTATATCGAGGTTTTTAATGAGATAGAAGCTAAAATCCTTACATAGAATCCAATTTGAACCATTACCAAAGACGTAGAGTCCAAAGCCATCAAAATCTTAAAAGAGTAGCAGTTTCTACTAACTTTTTGAGTTAAGACAGGGAAGACAGGATAAAAGATTAATTAAGATCTTGTTTTGCAATTTGCCATTGCTAGATTCTTATCAGAAATTTAGGGTTTGGAATTTAGTTCAGAGTTGCATTTCTGCTTTACAGTTTTTACCAGGTTAGTTAATTTTAATAAGAATTTTAACTTTTGTAGGTCCAATTAGCAATTTAGAGTTTTTATTCAACCAGTATGCATTTTGTAGGAAAACACAGGTTCTACCTATAGCTATGAATGGCTCAAAATCTGCTGGAGGTGGTAGTCCTGCTTTTGGGTCTTGGCTGTACCCATACTATGGCGGTGGAGCAGGAGGGGGACAAGGGCGAGCATTGGCTGAGTTATGCCAAGGTTCTTTTGTACTCATGAAAACTTCCTTATCGAGTGACTGAACAGCTGATTTACATAAATTCCATATTTTAAAATGAGAGACAGGCGTTATCTCTAAGTCTCTAAGTGTCTACCTAATTTTTCCCAAATTTTTACGTTTAAGATTCCTTCCTGAGTAATTCTATGACAGTAGGTTTTAATTGCCTTTACCAATCGAGTGAGCTCTTTATCAGGCACATCCTTGAGTTAGTAGAAGAGTTCTTAAGTTTCTTTTGATTTTTCTGAGGGCGGGTGAGATTATTACCCATGTTTTTTTTTTTTTTAAATAAATTTCTATTTTCTGGTTTTTTTTTTAATTTTTTTTTTATACATACAAGCTGGGGTACAGGCCAGAGGCATGGGGCGGCGAGAGGGCTCACCAGAGACAGAGCAGGGAGCAGAACAAGCAGATCAGAAATACACTGCTGAGGGGAGCAGCGGGCGAGGCAGGAGAGGTCTGCCGCACCATGTGGGATTCTCCCCTGCCAGGCGTCGAACTCGCGTCGCCGCTGCCGACAGCTCCACAGTGCAGCGCCCAACCGCTGTGCCACCGGAGAGGCTCTTACCCATGTTTTTAAGAGAGAAAGATTAAACTAAAAAAACGTCACAGACTCCAGGTCTGTGGGCCTAACACCAGGCTGATTTGTCACAGACTGTTGGTCCGTGGGCCTTTTACCAGGCTAACTACCGTCACAGATGCCAGGTCTGTGGGCCTAATACCAGGCTGATTCGGAAGGGAAAGATAAGAAAGAAGACATCACAGACTCCAGGTCTGTAGGCCTATATCCAGGCCGATTTGGAAAAAAGAGAATAGGAAAGACACGACTGAAAATTTCTTCTTACTGCTTTGTCACAGACTCTGGGTCTGTGAAGCCTTCCGATCAGGCTTGAGGATGTCCAATTCCCTTCTCCGGGCTTTGGGAAGCGAGGTGCGGTGTCCCTGTTCGGGCGCCACTTGTTGCGTCGGGAGCAACACCACACTGATGACACGGGAGTCGTGGAGCAGGCTGGAATGCAGGATGCTGCTCGAGAGCAAGATCCTGGTCTTTTTATTGACAGAAAAGGGTGGATCAAACTGTATATTGGATTTAGGGAGTGAGTCCAATGGTACACACCCGACTCGCACCCATGGCTCTAATCTTCTTAATGGGGTGTTTGCAGATTAGTCCATGGGGGAAAAGCACATCAGTCACTGGCCCCTTGGCCTGTTATACCTGAGTTCACTTTTTTTAAGAGTGGCAGAGCTCAGATACAACCCCACACCTTCTGTTTCCAGAATGTGCTTAAAACCCTAGGTCTTTTCTTTTAGTCTATGTAAAATGGTTGATATATCACTTCCCTTCTACTTTCAGAGTTGTTTTTTTAAGACAAATTAATTAAAGAAAACCATTGATTTTCTTTGTTTTTATTTTGGAACAAAGTGCAGCCATGATATCCTAAATGAAATTTTTAATTTCAAAATATGCTTGCAAGCTATTCTCATGTTTTAAAATAGATTTATACCTATGACTTTAAGATAAAAAGAAGGCTTTTATTGATTTTTCTATTTTATCTCTTGACTTTTCAATGAATAGGCCTGCCAGTTTCATTACAGGGTTTCATGTAAGAGACAAGTGGACTATAAATCAGTCTGCCCCTTTGGCAAAGTGACTCATAGAGTGAAAAAAAAAAAAGACATAGTAAGATGAAGATGCTAACACATGTGTCTTCTCCTTTCCTCTTTGGACAAGAATCCAAATGTTAAATGAGCTGAGTAAAACAAGTTAATTAATGTTAAAATATTTCTTAATACTATATTTGCTATAATATGAGCATATAAATGACTGAAATATAGGTACTGTGGATGTTACCAACCATCCAAATTATCTATAATTTCTACCCAGCATCCCATTTGGGAAGAAATGGAATTAAATGTGAAAATGGCCACAACAAAGCAACACAACACTTGGTAGCACTGCATGGACATAGAGAAGAAGCCTCAGAGTCATTTTCAGCTCCCAGTAACACGGAAGGCACTAAGTTTTTACCACAACTTTTGGAGTTAATCGAGTGTATTAACTATCAAAGTTAGTTGATATCTGTAAACTAATAAATGAGTCTTTTTGGTGAGATTCAAAATAACTTCATGACATAGGCTCTGGTGTGACCACCACAGATCAGGAGCTGAATGCAGAAGGTTACATGGAGGGCAGGAGGTCAGGAGGTCTGCGTCACTAGCAGAAGCTGTGGTGGTGCTTGCTTCAGAGTCATAGTAGGTTCTGATCAAGCAAAGAGACCAGATTGTGAGTTATGCCACTACATTATGTGGCAGGATTGAGTATCAGTGGCTGAATAATTATTGCCTAGAAACAGTACCACCTGGAAGAGCCCAGTCCAGAGAGAAGCCTAACTAACCATTTCCAGCCATGTATAAGATTCAGAGAATTCCAAGTCAGTAAGGCCCAGCTACACCCATTCTAATAATCCTAGGCTCTATCATAAGGAGGAAACTTTGTCCCCAAGATCTCCGTAAAAAAAAACTGAACATTTACCTGATCCAGCAAATCAAAAACAAAGCATAAACTTAAAGAAACTAATTCAATTATTGGAAAATATTAAGTTCGTAGATTTGAAAAAAATGTTTTTATTTTTGTTCAATACCTCGCAGAGTTTGGACCACATGGAAAAATAAGATCAGTTCTACAAATAGATTTTTTTTAATATGCTACATTTCTCAATATATATGGGCACAGTAAAATTTAATTAATAAATGAAAATGCAACTTGGCAAAATTCATAGACTATAGCCAAAGCAATGCTTACAGGAAAATACATAGTTTTGAATCATGGGTTAGAAGAGAAGAAAAATCTAAAATCAATAACTAAGCTTCATTTAAGGAAACTGGCGGCGGGGGCGGGGGGAGAAAATTAAAGCAGGTAAAAGAAAATAATGAAAATTAGAGCACAAATGAAATTGAAAACAGGAGATTAATGCAGAAAGAAAACAAAAGGCTAGATCTTTAACAAAAATGAATAAAAGGAGTAAACCTGTAGCTACGCTGACCATGAAAAATGCAGATAAAACACCAAGAACTAATAAGTGAATGATTACTTCTGACTCCATGGATTTTGAAAAATAATAAAGGAGTACTATGAACAATTCTAAGTCCACAAATTTGATAATTTAAATGAAATGGACCAGTTCCTTGAAAGACAAAATCTACTAAAAGATGATCACAAGGAGAAATAGATAATTTGAATAGGTCTGAATCTATTAAAGAAATTAAACAATTAGTAAACTTCTGACACATAAAGTTCTAGGGAGAGATGATTTCACTGGTAAATTTTACCAAATACCTAATAAAGGAATAATGCCAGCGCTTTAAAATCTTCCAGAAAATTTAGGTAAGAAATAACCTCCTAATTTTATGAGAGCAGCATTAGCTAGTATCGAAACTAGAAAAAGGCATTGCAAGAAAAAAAAATTACACACCAATATCCCCCATGAACATAGATACCAAGATCTTCAAACATTAGCAAATCAAACCCAACAGTGTATAAAGAAGAATTGGACAACACACCCAAGTGTGGTTTACTCCAGATATGCAAGACTGGTTCAATAGTCACTAATTAAGTAATGCAGCCCACCACCTCTATAAGAGAGAAAAAGCATACAAGCATGTCAGTTTATGCAAAAAAATTTGAAAAAATTCAACACTTACTTAGCTACATGCTCTTAGCAAACCAAGAATACTAAGTTTACTAATTTCTTTAATAGATGTAGACCTATTCAATTTATGTACTTCTGATCCTTAAGTAGATTTTGTCATTCAAGGAATTGGTCCATTTCATTTAAATTATCAATATTGTTCATAATATTCCTTTATCAAGTCCTCAGCTTGATAAAGAATGTCTACTCCCTCATCAGTTGTCAGTGGTCTCTCCTTGGGCCAACCCTGTTTGACTGGGCATTTACTCACAAGGAGATGGGTAATTTGGGGTGTTTTACTGGAAATATATTTGCTTCTCTTTCTGTACACACTAATCTATTAAAATTCTTTCACTAAGGAAAAAAAATCTACCCCCTCAAAAAGCTACAACTAACATTACACTAACATTTCATATAGTGGTAAGAAATTAGATATTTTTTTCCAAGACAAGGATACCCTCTGGACACACCTACTTCAACGTCTTACTGCAAATGCTAGATAATGCAATGAGACAAGGAAAGAAAATGAAAGGCATACACATTGGAATGGAAGAAATAAAGCTGTCTTTCACTGGTGACATAATTTTCTATGTAAAAAAATTCCAAAGATCCAACAATGAAACACCTCTTGGGACTAATAATTGATGTGCTCACCCATCAGTATTTCTAAAGATTCCTAAGGTAATTCCTAAAGTAAACGTTGCTCTTACTGACCTTTCTGCCTCTGTCCCCTTAAGCCTTCTTTTATAATACAACTTTATTTTTCTAGAATATATGTTTTTAAATGACATTATTCTGTTTAAAACACTTCCATTACTTTCCAGAGCCAGAAAAATAATAAAATATTTATAATCACATTTAAAGCCCTTCAAGCCTCTGAATCTCATCAATATTTCAGTTTAGCATGTTCTCTTACAGTCTGGAGTTCAGCCTGACTGGAATACTCAACAGACATGCCATTCATTTTCTGCCTTGTCTATCCTACTGGTTCTCATACTTTGGTGTGAATAAGTACAATATGGGGAAGAGATTATTAAAAAAAAAACACACACACATTCAAGTCTACATACCACATTGGGATCCAAGCTAGTCCAAAGGACTTCCTGCTATTTAACCACTCACTTGATGAAACTTGTTTTTTTTATATGTTACTGAGTACACAAGAAGTCGGAAATTACTAAGGGCACCTCCCACATGGCCGAAATATGTTTTCTGCACTTGAAGTCAGAAAGCAGTTTCCCTAAAGGTAAATGTTAATAATAGTACTGCCATCAGGAAAGTCTTGAGGAAACCTCAGTAAGGAAAGCTGAACTATAGGCTCCTGCATTAGCCAGTAGCTACAAAAAGAAGCTTAAGTAGTTTCAGGTTGTTAGTCTCTTCTCCACTTGAACTAGCGTCAAGAAAGGGAACCTGAAACTTAGAGTCTCATAATAGAAAAAAGACTCTAGAAGAAAACCTGACGTGATCTCAGATTAGTAACCCACTCCTAAATAAATGCTTGTTTAGTAAAGGAAAGAATACAGTATTGGTACTGTAAAGAAAACTAGGCTTTGACAGTACAAAGAAAGAAATACTATCTGCTGTATTATGAGGAGCTGAATACTTAACATGTTTCGGTTGCACAGAGATATCCAAGATTCTCATAAGTTAAGATGAAACAAGCATGCACCCTTAACGAAAGATTAAGAAAACAAGCATGCAATAAAATAAACCGTCATGCACAAATCAGTGGAAACAACAAACAATAGAATTACTACAAAGTATTTCAGATATTGTCATTGTGAGGATCAAAATATAAAATTTCTACAAATCAAATGTTTTAGAAATAAAAGATGCAGTCACCAAAAAAATGCAAAAGAATAACTGCACGGAGAGTTTAGAAAGAGGACTACATTTAAATTTTAAAGGAAAATATAATTTTCAAGTTAAAAAAACTAAAGCAGCATGATTAAATGCACATTAGATTAAATGACATGAGGTTTAGTTAAGTAGGGAAGATAGATCTGAAGACACTATCAAGAATGCAGCAGAGACCAAAAAAAAAAAAAAATGATAGCTTCCAACTATAAAGAATAGAATTAGCCTATACTACATCATATGGTTAAATGACATGCTAGAAAGAAGGAAGAGAATGAGTGAGAGGCGATTTTGCCAAGACAATATCTGCGACTTCTCTAGAATTGATATAAAACATAAATTTATCAGATGTCCATCAGCAGGAGCATGGACAAATAAATTGTGTTAAGTCCACATAATAGAATATTACAGGGCAATGTAAATTAATGAACAACCACACAAATTAATGTTTAAGTATTCCTAGTAATATATTGTTGAATTTTAAAAAAACGAGTAGAACTTGATGTACATAATTCTATTTTTATAAAGCTCAATGCAAGAAAAACGAAAAATAAGGATACATACATATTGATAAAACAATTTTTTTGGTGACGAGAGTATAGCCAGAAAATGGAATATCACTCAGCACTAAAAATGAGCTATCAAGCCATTAAAATGCATGAGGGATATCAAGGGGAATACAAAATGTAAAAGATATAAATGACAATAAAAATATATATTAAAAAAAATACAGGAGGGAAGTTAAATTGTATAGTACTAAGTGAAAAAAGCCAATCTGAAAAGACTACCTACCATGTGATTCCAACTATATGACATTCTGGAAAGGGCAAAGCTGTGCAAATAATAAAAGGGATTGGTGGTTTCTATGGGTGAGGGAAAGGAAGGAATAAATAGGTGGCGCACCATAGCTTTTTAGGACGGTGAAAATATTCTGTATGATACTATGATGGCAGATACATACCATTAATTATTTGTCCAAACCCATAAAATGTAGAGCACCAAGAGTGAGCTCTAATATAAACTATGAAAATCAGATGATAATGATGTGTCACTGTAGGTTTATCAATTTTCAAAAGAAAAAAGTTGAGATGTAGGGGTAGGAGGATATATTGGAAATCTTTGTTTTCCACTCAATTTTGCTGTAAAAGTAAAGATTCTGTAAAAATAAAAAAGTAGTCTTTAAAAAGGAAAGAAAAAGAGGGAGCAAGCCCTCAGCAGAAGATGAAAACTGATGTAGAGTCCTATTATCTGAGCGGCTTGATTGCAGATTTATGACTTTACAGGTCCAGTTGAATTTAACTCATAATAGGCAGATGAATTGTCCATTCCAGATGAATTGTCACTTAATGTCCCATAGTCAAGTGTTTTGTTTCTACCAAAAGACAGTGAAGTGGAAAGAGGAACAAAAGGCACATTTTTTTTCTGTGAATGGCAAAATCTTTCCCTGTAAACCCAGAGGTTACAGTGTGATTTTTCTGTGGGGCTTTCCATAAGCCCCATACTGCATCCTAACATTAAGATCACCGAAACTATAGGGTATGTTAGCAGAACATATAGTGCAAGTGGCAGGGTAATTTGTACCACTGTTTGGACATCCTTTGCAGGTCTTTAATGCACTAGATCCCACTCAAAATTGATGCCCTTCTGTTCCACGCAGAAGACCACTAGAGAAAAAATACCTTTATGTGGAATCTATGCTTATAGAAGCAAGGGGGCCTACCAGGTGTTGTGCTTCTTACTTTGTGGTAGGACGTGCATGATTCAGGAATTTGTCTGTCTCTTTGTCAGGGAATTGTGGCATGCCCCTGACCACTGTACACCCAAAATCTTCACTGGTGTGGTCTCTGAATCTTCTTGGGGTTTATATCCCATCCTCTGGAACATAGTGTTTTACTAAGGTCTCCTTTTATTAGCCATCTTTTGTTTATCCAGACCAGTCATCATGATGTCGTTGATGTAATGTATCAGTGTGATATTTTGTGAGATGTCCTGGCAGTGCAGATATTTTTGGACTATATTATGACAGTGAGGGAGAATTAATGTAGCACTGAGGCAACACTGTAAATCAATATTGTTGCCCATCAAATGTGATTGCAAACTATGTATGATTTTCTTTGCAAGTTAGAATAGGAAAGAATACATTTTCTAAATTATTAGCCACATACTAACTGTATCTGAGACAGTCGGTGTTCATATAACAATAATACTAACTCCAGCATAGTATCTGCAGCTCTACAGTCATTTTCCAGCACCATCCAGTTCCTAAAGGACCAGTTGATAGAGACAACCATACCTGCGTCCTTAAATCTTCAATTGCTGCACTAATCTCTACTACTCCCACAAAGTATATTGTTTTTAGTTTACTATCTTGTTAGTGAGGGTTGAAGGATATGGAATGTCTCTGAGTTTTTCACTTAGCCTTCTACACACTTAAAGCTGTTGCCCCACAGACCAAAAATACATAGAAATTAGTCCAACTGCCATGTATACCAGCTTGAATTGTACATTCTGAGACTCAGAAGGTAAGTACTGGATTTGTCCACAATCACAGTGGAACTTGTACAAATTGGACTTTAAGTCAGAGTCGTATTTAATACATGCCCCTCCCTAAGTCTCAATTCTAAAGGGGGAATGAAGATATTTTTGCATCTCCGAGTATCAGCCAACTCATACCCTATCCCAGTAGTCTTCAGAATTTTTATATAATCCCCTTTGTTCTGTGCACAGTAACCCAAGTTTATTGCCTGAGGTCCCTCTTTAGTGGAAGACAACAGAATCCAGTTTCTATAGTGTATTGTCTATAGTGTGAAGCATATAATTTTTAAAAATTCATAGACATAATTAAACAATGACCAAAAGTATATGGCAAAAATAGTCAAGAGAGGGGCCTCCCTGGTGGCACAGCTGTTAAACGCTGTGCTGTGAAGCTGTTGGCAGCGGCGACATGAATTCGACGCCCAGCCGGGGAGATTCCCACATGGTGTGGCAGACCCCTCCTGCCTGGCCCGCTGCTCCCCTCAGCAGTGTATTTCTGATCTGCCTGTGCTGCTCCCCACTCTGTCTCTGGTGAACCCTCTTGCCGCCCCACACCTCTGGCGTGTACCCCAGCTTGTATACATAACTAAATCTTTAAAAAAATAAAATAGTCAAGAGAAACAGACTACAAGATGAGTCAAATATTGAAATCAGCAGACAATGACTTTGAAGCAGCTATTATTAATAGGTTCAAGCTTAGAGGGAAAATATCATGACAGGTAAACAGATAATCTCAAAGAGAAAGTGAAAATATTAAAAAATGGATATTCTAAATCTAAACAGTATGGTACCTGAAATTTGCAAATCTTCTGTACGAGGTAGAAAATTATAGATGACAAGAGAGAGGTTCATTAAACTTTAAGAGAAAGCATTAGTAATTACTTCAATCATATTGTTGTTAATGTTCTAAAAGATGTTTTCCTCCTTCACATGAACTTTGAACCAACAGAAATTACCTAGCAGAAAAAAGAAATAAAGCAGTTGTTATTTTATACTTGCTTACATAAACATACACACACATACACACACACACACATACTCAGGAGGTAAAAATGTGTTTTTGTTGTTACAGTAAAAACTTACTTGGATCTATTACCTTTATCTATTTATGTTATCTAAATATGAATGTTTTGTAATGTCAAAATATATTTTCAATGTAGATATATAAAAAGGCAGAAAATAAGTATCACCACCATGACAATGTCAATTAACATGTTACACTTTGATAGAGTCATTTCTACTCTTTTGTCTAAACAAACGCAAATAATTTTATTAATGTAGGCTCATTGTGTAAATAATTTTATTAACTGTTTTTTTCATTTAGCAATTTATCCCTTTCCTGTTATTTAGCATTCTTTCAAAAAATTTTAATGACTATATGTCTATCAGAAATTAGCTAACCATTCCTCTATTGTTGAACCACATGGGTTGATTTCATTTTTCAGTATTCAAAATAGCACTGTAATGAATTTTGTGCACACATGTCTCTGCCTAAATGCCTAAATAAATGCATTTATTTAGGCATTTATTTAGAACACTGAAATTTGGGGATTATTTATAGAACTTACTAATTTACTAAGGGTGCCATCACAAAATATAATAGACTAGGTGGCTAAACAAGATAAATTATTGTCACGTGGTTGGGGAAGGCTGGAAGTCTGAGATTAAAGTGTCAGCAGGGTCGATTCTTTTCTGATATCTATGAGGGAATAATCTGTTCTAGGTTTTGCCTTATAAGTAGATGACATCTTCACACAGTCTTCCCTCCATACCTGTCTGTATCCAGGTTTTCTCTTCTTCGAAGACCACAAGTTATGTTGGACTAGGGCCCATTACTAATTTTAATTTAACTACTTCTTTAGAGATTCTGTCGCCAAATACAGTCACATTGTGAGGTTCTACAATTTAAGGCTTCAACATAGGAATTTTTAAAGTTACACAATTCAGCCCATAATAAATTATTATAAACATTTTTAAAGGTGTGAATACATTTAATCAAATAGCCCTCCAGAAATTGTATTCCTATCCAGATTCGGGGCAGTCATTTCCAAATGTCTAAGGAGGACTTAAATAAAGCAAAGTTACTCCTTTAAAAGAATATATGGAAAGTAGTTCCAAGAAATTCACCACTTTGAAAATGGAAAAGAGGTATATATCAGGCAACTACTCAATGTTTGGGGTATATTTAAGAACAAAATTCATTTTTCATGTAATTTAGTAAATATATTACAAAATATTGCCTGGATTACTTTCTTACTTTGAGGGACATGGATTATAATCACATTATCTGAGTTTAAATAATTTGTCTTATAATGAAATACATATGCAGTATACTTCCACAGTGTAGTATGGCTTTTTACGTATGAGACATTTTAGATCAACTTCTCAAATGTTTCTTCTGCCATATTTTGAAATGCTACTTGCAATCAGGCAATAAACTGAAAGACAACTAAAGAAATCCAACACAGCTGCTAGAATAATCTTCCATAAATGTTGTTTGGATAACATCATTCCCTCTCATAGAAAGATACTGTAGCTTTCAACTACTTTTTGTTCCAATATGAACTTCTAAATATTTGCTACAAGGTTTGGAAAAATTCTAACCTAACTATCAAGACTATTGTTTTCTTTGCCTGATGATTCATAATCAAATTTTTCATTTTATCAAGTAACTCTTAATTACTTTCCAGGATATGTGTCTCACTCTCATAGTAGACTTTTGTCTCAGCGATTGCTACCAACCACAACCTCTTTTCCACAAACTCAGACTCTTCCCACTTTGTACTCTAAAAACTTGTCTACACCACAATGGCCTTTTACTAATAAAACAAACAAAAACAAGCTTGTTTCATCAAAACACACCAGCAAATCCCAGTACATTTTAAGGCCAACAAGGCAAAAGCATTGACCAGGTCTCATCTGCCTTTTAAAAAGATGCAATCTTTATTAAAATCAAGTTGTTGGCCAATTTGCTTCTGTAAATTTGTTAACATTTTTTAAAGATTTATTTATTTATGCATACAAGAACTGGTGTGTAGGCCAGAGGTGTGGGCCAGGGGGTGGGGGGGTGAGAGGATTCACCAGAGACAGAGTGGGGAGCAGAAGAGGCAGATCTGCTGAAGGGAGCAGCAGGTGATGCAGGAGAGGTCTGCTGCGCCATGTGGGAAGCTCTCTGGCCGGGGTTCGAACTCGTACTGCAGTGGCTACTGATACCTTCATAAGTGGTGAGACTTAACCCATTGTGCCACCAGGGAGGCCCAGATTTTTTAACATTTTGTAGTGTTCAAAGTATTTTTTTTATTAACTAAAATTATTTTGTTTAGCCAACAAACTTAGATCAATTTTATTTTATTTTTTAAAGATTTTATTTATGTATACAAGAACTGGGGTGTACCTACTGATTAAGAAAAAAAATTTGCACTCCACACAACACATAAGGGACTGATCACAAAGATCTACAAAGAACACACACAGCTCAATAAAAACAAAGCAAGAATCCAGTAAAATATGGGCAGAAGAACTTCAAAGACATTTCTCCAAAGAAGAAATGCAAATGGCCAACAAGCATATGAAAAAAATGTTCAAGATTCCTCATATCAGGGAAATGCAAATTAAAACCACAATGAGATACCACCTTATACCAGTGAAAATGGCATACATTAAAAAACAAACAAACAAACAAAAAAACGGCAACAACAAATGTTGGCAAGGATGTGGAGAAAAAGGAACTCTCCTACACTGCTGGTGGGAATGTAAACTGACCCAGCCACTATGGAAAGCTGTATGGAGATTCCTCAGACTACTAAAAATGGAACTACCATATGAAACCACCTAGGGACCTACCCAAAGGACACAAAAACAATCCAAAAGAATACCTGCACACCTATGTTTACTACAGCATTATTTAAAATAGGTGAGACTTGAAAAAAACCCAAATGCCCAAAAACAGATGACTGGATCAAGAAGATGTGGTATATATACACAATGGAATACTATTCAGCAATCAAAAATGATAAACTAATGCCATTCGCAGTAACATGAATGAAACTAGAAGGGATTATGCTCAGTGAAATAAGTCAGAAGGAGAAAGAAAAATATGGGATGGTTTCACTTATAAGAGGACTATAGGGGAGCCGAAGAAGGCATTAAGGGGAAAAAAAGCAAAAAAAAAAAAAACCCACAAAAATTATACAACTATAATTCAGAGACATTCTACAAGGGAGAGGGAGGGAAAAGGCTCAAAATGAGGGCCAAAAGAGCACCCTTTATGTATGTATTATATAGATAGATAGATAGATATAATTTTATATATATATGTAATATATACAATATATATAACGTGTGTGTGTGTGTGTGTACTGTAGGGCCCTCCCTGGTGGTGCAACCAGGTTAAGGGCAGCACTATGTAACTATCCAGAGCCACTGCAGCACGAGTTCAGTACCCAGCCAGGGAGATTCCCACATGGCACAACAGACCTCTCCTGCCTCTTCCGCTGCTCCCCTCAGCAGTGTAATTAGTAGAGCTGCCTGTTCTGCTCCCCGCTCTGTTTCTGATGGATCTCTGACCACCCCACACCTCTGGTCTATACCGCAGCTTGTATGCATAAATAAATCTTTTTTAAAAACTGTAAAAAAAAAAAAAAGAACTGGGGTGTAGGCCAGAGGGGTGGTGGGTAAGAGGATTCACCAGAGACAGAGTGGGGGGCAAAACAGGCAGATCTACTGAAATACATTGTTGAGGGGACCAGTGGGCGAGACAAGAGAGGTCTGCTGTACCATGTGGGTCAGCTCCCTGGCCTGGATCAAACTCATGCTGCAGTAGCTCGTGATAGCTTCATACACTGAGACTTTAACTCCTGCACCACCAAGGAGGGCCCAGATCAATATTTTATTTTATTTTTTTTATTGAAGTGCCATTAATTTACACCCTTGTTAGTGTTTTGGGAAGATTAGGATTTCCCCCTTTGGATGTACAGATAGTCCTCCATCATAGTGCATTGTGTCTCTTCCTTTCTTGATTCCTCAGTTGATAAAATATTGCATATTATTCTGAAACACTACTGCTATAGTATAAACTAATGCAACATTTTTGAAATAAGTTCTGCTATGTAAAGATGTATAACATAGTTTCAGTGCAACAGTGGGATGCATTTGATAGCTTATACATATTTGTATACAAAGACAAGTTTAAGGGTAGTACTAGCCTGATTGTTTAATGCGGTAGGTCACTTGAACAGAAATTTGATGAATATTATATAGATATTTTAAAATTAGAAATGAATTTCTATGTATAGTTCAGATATGTATAGTTCTATGTATGTTCAGATAGAGCACTAGATAGAGTCAGCAAGGAGAGCTCAGTACAGAACTATATATAGGTAATAATACCATTTGTTTAAGTCAGTGCTAGTAGTGCTTGCTTCTGGGGTGTATGGTACTTCGAATTTCCCTTTTTCAGATAGACTTAAGCATATGTTTACTTAAAATATAAAATATAAGGAGGGGTTTAGCCTGCTGCTCTTGGAACATCTAAGCTGATGGGGAGTGACAGAACAGTGGGTATGCAGAAGTTCAGAATGGGGATTAGCAAAGGAGAAGATGGAGGAATAAGAGAAAGTGGGAAAGGAAAGAGAGGAGGAGAATAGCAACAATGAAAGTAAAATAAGAACCATAAGAACCAAAAATGACAGCGGAGGAGATGAGGAACATAAGCTAGAAGCATAGGAAGTTGCCTTTAGCTGAATGAGTCCTGATCAAATCTAACTAATCACCTCATTCAAAATTGTGCCATTTGTCCTAGTAAGACTCTTGGTAATGTGGAATGCATGGAGAATTAAGGAAGTTGATTTCTCAAACTGCAGAAACCTAAAGGGAAAGTTTAGATTTGAAAATGGCACAAAGAAACTTTTGGAGTTGATCAATATGCTCATTATTTAAAACTTACAAAGTTCTTTGATGTATGTTAACATTTAAATCAACCACATAAAGTGTGTTCGGTCTATTGTATATCGATTATAAAGGAATAAAGTTTAATTCTCAAAAATAAATATTCTCCTTATATCAGTAGGTTTTGCATGGACTCTGCATTGTGCAGACAATAAACAAAATGGATGAAGCCTATGCTTGATACCGCGTATCATATAAATTACCATGGTTATTATAACATGCATCAGGTTAAGAGACGAAAACGTTCATTGAGTAGGTAAGTGTTTTTCAGTTTCTAAATTACTCTGTCAAGGTGTCCCACATCCTGGGTGAAAGGGGTTCCTTCTTTCCCAGTGAGCACAGTGAAGTGGTGCACTTCCGTTCTAGCGAGCAAGAATTCCCCTTAACAGGCCTTTTTATTTCAAACAGATTACCTCTGCAGGTTATGGGACTCACAGAGTGGTTTGTGCAATCAATAGAAAAATAGGACTACTTAGAATAAGTAAATTCTTATTATTGTAGTCCAAATAAGTACTAAGCATATCCTACCTTATGTGGGGATTTATAGAAAGAAGAATTCTGGAATTCAGTGAAGTCCCTCACTGTCCACAGTCAGATACAAAATGTTCAGATAGAACCTCTGAAACATGCCTTGAAATTCTTGAAATCATGCAGAAAGAGATTGGTGAGACCAAATTGTCTGAAGAAATTCCTCTGAAAATACTACCCTCCAGTTTCTTGGGTAGAACACTTACCCAAAAAAGAGATTTTTAAATGGCACAAAAAAAATCAAATATGTTGTAGGAACCAAGAGAACGTCACTCTTTCAAGATTTGGACATTTAAACCCCTGAAAAAAATACCACCTTTAAAGAGCATTGATTGGATCCACAATAGTGATAGACAGGTTATGAAGAGGCATAAAATCTTTGGAAATGATGTGCTATTAATCAACAAACCAATCTTATTTCAGGGATGAACCTCACATACTTTGCATATTTTCACGGGGGTATCTATGCAACCTCCAAAATCTGTGACTAGAGTATCCTCCCCATACCTCTATCTCTCGTTTTCAGTCTGCTCCCATATTTTCCATTGCATTCCCTCAGCAGTTCAGCCTGTTTCTACATCATCACTATTATCCAGAGCAGGCTATTTTAATCTCCCCACCTCATCTGGATTGTGGGTGAAACATGGAGAAAAAAGGGTGACACATAAAAATTTACAAAATTGGCTAGGGGATCCATCAAGATTGTCCCAGCAAAATTGTGGGTGGGAATGTAAACTGGTGAAGACACTATGGAAAAGAGTATGGAGGTTCCTCCAAAAATAAGACTATAATTACTATATGATCCAGTAGCCCCTTCTGGGTATTTACCTGAAAAATACAAAAATATTAATTCAAAAGAATATATACACCTTATGTTCTTTGCAACAATATTCAAAATAGCCAAGATATGGAAGCAACACAAGTGTATGTTGACAGATGAATACATAAAGACGATATGGTATATGCTCACCGTGGAATACTATTCAGTCATAAAATGATAATGAGATCTTTTTTTTTAAAGTAAATCATTGTTTTTTATTTCATTTGTATGTTTTTTTTTAAAGATTTATTTTATTTGTACATACAAGCTGGGGTACAGGCCAGAGGTGTGGGGCGGCAAGAGGGCTCACCAGAGACAGAGTGGGTAGCAGAACAGGCAGATCAGAAATACACTGCTGAGGGGAGCAGCGGACGAGGCAGCAGAGGTCTGCCGCACCATGTGGGATTCTCCCCGGTCGGGTGTCAAACTCACGTCACCGCTGCCGACAGCTCCACAGCGCAGCGCTTAACCACTGCACCACTGGGGAGGCCTGATAATGAGATCTTGTCAGTTGAGACAACATGAAAGTGCTTAGGCTAAGTGAAATAAGTCAAAGGAAAAAGACAAATTCTGTATAATTTTGTTCATTTGTGGAACATCAAAAAAATAAACAATTAAAACAAAAACAAGCCCTTAGACTCAACAGAATGGTGCTTACCAGAGGGGAAGAAGCAGGAGGGAAGGAGGTAGCAGAGACTGACTGATTGATGGTGGTTGATGACTGCACATTTCGTGGTAGGTATGGTACGAGATGAAGAGTTGCCGAGGTGAGAAATTCTATGCCTGAAACCTGTATGGTGTTACCAGCTGATCTTTTGTGAATTAAACACGCACACACACAGACTGTCCCAGCAAAAGTCTGGATGTCATAGAGAAGAAAGTGGTCATCAGTCCCCCTGTTCAAAGGCCAGCAGTGTATCTTTAAGAAACTAGGTTATTAGTTTTCTCTGTTGCAAACAAGAAAGTTATGATGTGAGGTTGTTCCTTCTCATTTTTGAGAAGTTGTAAGCAAAAAAGATAAATGGTTAACATTGTGAGTACTTAAAAAAATTATTAGAAGATAAATAAGGATTGGGGATGTAATGTACAGCGTGATGACTATAGATTATTCTGCTATACAGTATATTTGAAAGTTAATAAGAGAGTAAATCCCTAAGTCCTCGTCGCAAGGACCAAATAATTGTGACATGAGATGGTGGATATTAACTAAACTTACTGTGGTAATCATTTCACATACATATGTCAAGTCATATGCTCTTCACCTTAAATTTATTAAATGTTGTATGTCAGTTATATCTCAGTAAGACTGGAAGAAAAAGTAGTAATAATATAAAAAAATAGGTAAGTAATTTTTAATACATTTTAGGTGGGCATTTGCCTCAGAATTTTTTTTTCGGATGTTACTGTTTATTTCATCCATCAACATGCTCAGTTTTCAGACTAAGTAAAGGGAATGAGAATGCACTTTTCTTGACCTTCCTCACTCAGTAAACACACATTCCAAGTGATATATGTTATCATCCAGAGAAAGTTCATGCATAAATAGTTTCCTCTCATTTCTGAATCTGATACTGATAAGATGGTGGCCTTTTTGGCCCATATAATATTTTTTTTTTAATTTTATCAACACTCTCTAAGATTAACCAAAAAATTTTCCTTCCCCTAATTGAGATTTCAAACTGGAAAATTTTAGCTTTCAAAGCAATAATCCCATTCAGAATTATATTAAATAAAATCTTTAAACTATGCCATTTGTTTTCTTCTTCCACAGTCCTCATTCTGGCACTAAAAGCACTCTTAGCAATTCATTTTCAGGTATTAGTTGTATTAATGTTTCCTAATTTCAGTATCTATTAAAGTTCTCCCAGTCTTCCAATAAAGATATTTCAACAGTAATATATTTAACTTTCGTTAAAAGTTTTAAAATGTTTTTGCACAGATATGTTATAATCTTAGTTATGCAAATAGATTATTCAAACTCAAAACTTAATATATACTATAAATAATATGTAGTGTAATGTTTTACTATTATATCGTAACACATATTCACTCTACTATATATAAAGGTGTATTTAGATTACCAAAGCTCTGCTGCTCAAAAGTAGAATATTCCAAATACTATTGTCAATTATGTTTTCCCTACACTTCTATAAATTGCTCAAAATCAATATATTTTAGTTTGCTGCTTATTTAGAAAATTATTCTTTGCATAACATTTTTCTTTCCTGGAGTTTCCTTGAGGCGCCAATTTATTTATTTATTTTTTAATTTTCAAAGCAAACATGTATCTTCACATCATTACTAAAATCTTGTAGAGCTTTGTAGTCATATTATTAGATATAGTACATCTTCTGAACATGTCCTTTTTATATCAGTCTGACTTCACCCCAGTTTGGACTGATTGTTCCATAGGTTTAATTCATATTTATCAAATTCTGTTTGCATTTCATTACATCCCTGGAGTAAACCAACTACTTTTTTGGCATCTTTTATCTTTGTCTTTCTTACATTTTTTGTGTTGTTTTTCTGGGGTAATTCCTCAAGCAGTCCCCTGATCAAAAACCTGTACACCACTGAGCTTTCTAAGTCATTATTAGTTGAAAAATATCTTTGACATTTGATTAGTAGTTTGGGTTTACTTCTTTATCATATTCCTAAAAAAAGAGGAAAAACAGAGATTTTGGTGTCCTAAGCAAGATATAAAGAAGGAAAACTAATTTTCCGAACTGAGTAAGCCTAGAGAGGCATGAGGAAAACTTTCTGGGAGTTTGGCATTTAGTTTAGGTTCTATGTTAGGTAGAGCAGATGCTGTATCTGTGGAAAATTACAAAAGTCTAGACGTCACAATATTGGTTTCTAAACTACTTCTGTCCAGACTTACTTAGGGTCAGTATTTGATAAGTGGAACTAAGTCTGAAGGTTTCAAGTGCTTGAACTTCCATGTAGAGAGATATTTGAGCATGTAAATGGATGCTGAATGTATACAATGGAAAAGAAAGGGAAAGTAGTTAATGTAGACTATCCCAGTGTGCATAATAGATGGTTTCAGCATTTTACAGATGAGGAAACTTAAGTGTAAGAATAGAATGTGTGTACCTTTCTCTATGATTTTCTTTCTTGCAATTGAAGGAAGGCGGGAAGATTTTTTTTAATTTGATTAACATATTTGAAAAGATTACCTAGGCAGGTTTAGAATTCTTCTCCTTATCCCCCCCACCAACCCCCCATCACCACTTATTCTAGAGCCTCCCCTGGGCTTTTCCTCTGACCACAGACCGTATGCTTCATAAATGAGAAGACTGCCCAGTCTGAAAACTCCATCAGTGCCTACACATGGGATTCAGTCAGTTCACAGCTTATTTTCCTTTCCCATTAAGCTCTCTCTTCCCACTGATATCTATTAGAGAGAACATGTTTTTAAATTTCTATTGAGTGATTTCTTATTTACTCATATTTTTAGAACATAGAAAAATAAGAGTTCACTCTTTACTGGTCTTCCTGTCAGGCACAAGTAAGAGATTGTGAGAGTTTAAGTATCTTGCCCAAGATCACATAAATTAACTGATTGTAGCCAAGAATAAAGTCCTGTTTTTTTTCTCTATTCTAATTCTCAAAGTACATGATAAATTAGTCCTTAAAGATGCTTACTAAGAAATTATGATCAAATAAACTTAGGAATAACAAGTTTCTATATTATCCTCTCAGATATTTAAATTATATATTTGCATACTAAAAATTAGCAGCAGTCCAGAACTTGAAGGAAGAACATTTTTTAACTTCCTTCATTTAGCAGATAGGTATTGAACCCTTACCAAGTTAAGGGAATTCCAAATGAAAGAATGTGTCCATACGAAGGCACTA
Organism: Scalopus aquaticus; assembly: GCA_004024925.1. NCBI lineage: Eukaryota > Metazoa > Chordata > Mammalia > Eulipotyphla > Talpidae > Scalopus > Scalopus aquaticus. The sequence continues at coordinate 46,733 of PVIJ01011048.1, forward strand.
ATGCAAGAAAAAACTGATTTGTTTAAAGCATTAATAAAAAATACTGATATGATTGAGCCATAACAGTGAACTTTATATAAGAGATGAGGTTATAGATGATGGCAAGCGGTATATTGTGTAGGAGTTCACAAGCGACCAAAAGAAAGTTGGATTTTTATTTCCAATAGAACCAGAAACCACCCAACATTAAACTTATTTGGCCATAACTCACTTTATTCACTTAATATGTTAATAAACATGCTGTGCTTCTTTTTACATTGCTGGCCCCCTTTCACTGATCCGAAATGATAGTGAAGCTCCTCCAGGCAGGGTTGATACCATTTCTTAGTCATTGTAAATCCAGCACCTAGCATAAACTCTCCACAAACTGGCTACTCAGTAAGTGACTTGTGAAATTAATTAAAATCACTAAGGGATGGAATGTTACAATATTTGATAACTATGTGAAAGAACTCAGAATGTTTTATCCTGACATAGAAAATTTATGATTAGAGACCAAGACACAAGCCTTCAAATGTTTGCAGTGATAGTGTTAACGGGCAGAATGAGGGGCACCCCAGGGCCCTTAAGCCGCCCTGCTCTAAATAGGTTCTGCCATCCGCCCCACAAAGACAAAACACACTCTAGTGCATAAGACCTTCAATAGAAAGAACTTCAATACAATGAGTGCAATAGAGGGAAGAGAAAGACAAGAAATACAGTTAAAATAGTTTACAATTAAGCAACCACAGTTACCCATCCCTTCATGGGTAAATGTCCAACCAGAAAGTGTTAACCCAAAGCAGGCAGCTGAGGCCCAAAAGCCTGCCACAAGTCTAAGGTACCTTCCGGTGGGCACTCTTAGGATCGGTGTAGAAGAGGCCAGGCAAGTCTGGAAGGAATAGAGCAAAATCAAAATCCAAGTCATGATAAAGGCATGTCAGCCTCCCCATGGGTCTCACACCTCCATCTCTGTCCCTTTCAAGTGTCCTCTCATGTCCCCTAAGTCCCTGGTGCAAGTCCAAGGCCTAGAGCAAGGGCGGCTTCTCATGTCTCTCTGCTCCATGTGCCTCCTCCACGTCTTCTTTCTCCATCTCTGCATTTTCTTCCCTTTCTCAGTCCTCCTCCCAGTTTTTCCTAGCTTCCTTCCTGCTCAATTCCAGCCTTCCTTAGGGTGGGGTGGGGAACTGGAATCTCCCCTTTCCCTGGAGATTGCACCATTATATTAGTATGTTCATTAGACTTACCTTATAAGACTCAAGACACTGTAACTGAACAATGAATGATAATTACAGGGAAGAAAACAAATGGTCATGTCATGAAGTAGTAAATTTTTCATTAATTTTTGTCAAACATATTAAGAAAATATGAAAAATAATACAGAAAGGATTTGTTCCTTAGTCAAAGGCTGGATTACATATTGGAAATTCTCTTCAAACCTAAGAATATGGGATTTCATTTGGAAAAATTTGTAGGAAAGTGATGAAGAAGTAGGTGTGGCTAGAGAGAACTTTTAGACAACAAACATTTTCTTTTAATTTTGCAAACCTTTTATCTAATTAAGGCAGAATAAGAAAAATTATTTAAAAGAATGAGAAGAAGCAAAAAGAAACTTCCAATAAAATACATTAGTGTAATGATACTGTTATTTGACTCTTCACTCAAACACTTAGAAGCAACAAAGGAGAATAAAAAATACACTATGTCATCAGTAAAAAAAAATTTAAATTCCAGAAATCCAAGTCAAAACCTCTAAGTCTGTCAACAAAACTAAATGAGTTCCTTGATATTTCACAGAATTCTTGAAATATTTCTGTAAAAATTTACAAGAAAGCTCTAGTAGCCTCCATGGTGGCCTACAGTTTAAGTCTCAGTGCTGTCACCACTACAGCTTGAGTTCCGTCCCTGGCCAGGGAACTAACCCATAGATGGTGCAGCACATCTTCCTTGTCTCTCCCACTGCACCCCTTCGCAGTGTATTTCAGTAAATCCTCCTGTACTGCTCCCCACTCTGTCTCTGGTGAATCCTCTCACCCCCTGCACCTCTGGCCAACAGCCCAGTTCTTCTGTGTAAAAAAAAAAAAAAAAAAGAACGCTCTAACTGTATAAAATTTTAGTTGTGAGGATGCAATTTGTGGGAAAGTTGGGATAGGGGATTTTCTATTGTTCACTTTGTACCTTTCCCCACTCGTTGAACATTTTTAAGTAAAAATGCATACATTTTACATTTAAAAATATTATAAGAGTAAAAGTGATGAAAGTGAATTTGTACTGACTATATATGGAAAATGATGTCAAAGACATTTTTAAAGCTATAAATGTGAGTACATGGGCAAATTAAGAGAGTTCCCTGATGGTAAGGATACCCAATATAAAATGCATACTACTTCTAGACTTTGTAATCATTTAAATATTATTCAAAGGTCCTGAAATTTGAACTTTTCATTTGATTAGAAGAATTAAATTCACACTACTCTGTGAAACACCTGGTAGCTAAGCGAAAACAACATGTGCTTGTTAATAAAAGTCCAGTCCCCCATCAGCAATAAGCATAAGCACATGTACAGATCTAGGCTGGAAGTAGCTAAGATCCTAATTATATCTTCTTCTAAAACTCAAAAATGTAGGTAATAGCCTATGAGTAGCACCTTAAGAGACATTTCAATTAAAAAATGAGTTTAATTTTCCACAAATTCCAAGGTTTGAATAGATTTTCATTGAAGAATGTGTCTTGTTTTATGCTAACTTGATTACTTTGGAAATACTGCCCTGAATGTAAAGCCATTTCTTAAGGTAAAATTTTCCTTTAATGACATCTATAAGAAATGACCTAGAGTCTTACAGAAGTAATTCCACTGTCCTTTCTTTTTTTAAGAAATCTACATTCCACCCAAAGCATCTGTAGGCTACAGAATATTATCAGACAACTAATACATCCCAATCAGACTGAATTTATTTATAGGCAACGTTCTTTTTGCAATGTTAGATGCCTCATTAACTTGATTCAGCTTGTGCATAGCAAAAATATTCCCTCCCTCTTCAGATTTTTGATAGAGTGAATTATAATTTCTTGTCTCACTCATTATAAACCTTTAGTTTAGAGGACATTTCAGAAATGTGTAGTGCCACTTATGTGAATCCTGGATTACTTGTCCTGGATTAATTATGTGCTTTATTTATTTTTCTTTGGGAGGAATATGAAGTGGTATACTGACCATTCTTACTTCCTACTTTGCATGGGAAATAAGTTAAAATTCAATTTTCCTGAAAACCTCCTCCTTGGAAAAATAAATGTGAATTTGTATTTGAGTAGATTCCACTATACATGTTAGTGTCAAATTAGTGTGGTGTGGGTGGGATATATTGGGTTTTCAAACTCCTGGAAAACCTCAGTAATTCAACTTACTTTCTAGATATGTTCATCTGAGAACAAAGCTTACTGTGGAAAACCAGCACATATAGCTCCCATATTGTGTTACATGTCTTCAGATTTTGAAAATTCCTTTTTGAATACCACTATGCAGCTTTGTCTTGTGTGTTCGCTTAATTTGACTTGAATGTCTATAAACAGCGGTGGTGAGGAATTTTATTTCCAAAGTTTCTATTGCAGCCATTTCAGATTCACCCTTTTAAAATCATATTTAATAGGTTAAGTTGAGCTCAGGAAAAAAAAGATGATAGGAAACTAAGTTCTATTTCTCTTAAATTCAATATTCCACACTTTCAAGAAATTGTCACTCAAATAAATTGGACTATTTAATGGCTGATGTAAAGTGGTCATAAATCATAGCAGGAAATATTTCTACATTTTGATTTAAATAAAATTATAATTTTGTGAAGAAAAAATATAATTTTTCTTATAATCTTCACTGTTTTAATCTATTCTGTATGATTTTATTAACTTGTTCAGTATACACTGGAATACACAAAGTATAAAATCAATATTTTCATTTTCAGTCTGCCAACTGAGAACACACTCATTATCTTGCAGCTCTGGAATTATAACAATTATTTTAATCAAAGTTCATCATGTAACAACAAAAGATGGTTTCATACCTGAGTTTTAACACTTGAAAATATGCTACAGAAATATGAACACCTTAAATAAGCAGACTTCTGTTTTTAGTCAGAAAAGAAAGTAGAAATTCTCTTAATTCTGTATGCAAAGCGGACTTTTAAAAAATCCTTTATTGTGGGGCCTCCCTGGTGGCGCAGCGGTTGAGCGCTGCGCTGTGGAGCTGTCGGCAGCGGCAACGCGAGTTCGACGCCCGGCCAGGGAGAATCCCACATGGTGCGGCAGACCTCTCCTGCCTTGCCCGCTGCTCCCCTCAGCAGTGTATTTCTGATCTGCCTGTTCTGCTACCCACTCTGTCTCTGGTGAACCCTCTCGCCGCCCTGCGCCTCTGGCCTGTACCCCAGCTTGTATGTATAAATAAAAAAAAAATCCTTTATTGTATTGTAAGTAAGCTTCTATGCAGAAGAAAGGACTATAATGAAATCTTAAAATATGAAATCCCCTATGTAATTGAAAAAAAAATACCAAACGATGTTTTTACAAACTCTTCTACCCAGTGTTTGGTCATCAAAGACCATGGCATTATTAACTAGAAAGGTTTTTCCCCTTCTAGACCATAAACAGTTCTGGATGCATACTGGTTAATGCAAATTCTGATTCTCAGTGGGAAAAAAATCTGATTCTCGCAAGACACAACATTTTTGCAAAACTTTCTGACCTGTGTTCATCAGATGGAGTATAGTCTCTTTGTAATGGGACTAGTAATGGAGAACTGAAAATCTTTCAAATTAAGGTAGGGTTCTTAAACTCTAAATTGGTCTAGTATACCAAATAGATGCCAAATGGCATGGAGCACAGTTTATAGCATATATGAATTGCCTGTTGATGAACTGTCCTTTTCAGAAAACATAAATGAAAAGTTATTTATAAGCCAATTCTTTGGTCCTTGAGAAATTCCAAGCTTAACTAATGATCAGGCTTTGAGACTTCAGGGTACATATGGTGAGCCCAAACTAGCCCATCCTCTATTCTAATCACAGTTAAAGTCAGCTGTGGGAGGCTGCCGCCCTTGAATGGTTTATAATCAGCTTGAGACATGAAACTGACTCATTTCTGGAAGTGTGGGGGCTGTTCTTTCACTCTTTTCAGTACATGAATGCCACCATAAAATAAGATTAAATGCTCTGGGGTTTCCCCCACTGCTTCCCTTCTTTATTTCTTAACTTTTCATGGTATGTGGGCTCATACTGTATTTATGTTTTCTCAAATGATCTCACTCACAATTTTACATTGGGCAGCCTACTTTGCTATACTTCTAAAATAGGGAATGTTTTCCTAATATGCTATGGTTTTATGACATTATTTTAAAGAGAGGAATAGCTTATATAGAGAGATCATACTTAAACTCATTAAAGTTACATTTTTCTTGGTCCCCAACTCCATTCAATGTCATCTCTTGGGAGAAGATTGCTTGTGAGCTTCTTTCAGACTGTCTAAAGGTAGCTGTAAACTTGTCCTCTAAAATACTATTATTAGGGAATCACACCGCAATTACAGACTTTCTTCCTGGAGCTTCTAAACTTCAAGCTATAATGTTTTATTCCTCTTTTAAAAGTGTCTTGGTCTTCTAAAATATGAACACATATCTCCATGGGTTTATAGACATTTACCTTACTTCAGTTTTGTTTCCTTGAATTTTGAAAATTCTTGTAATAATCTGTCCCACATAATTTGCTTTTTCCAAGAACTTCAAATAATCTTCCTAAGCATTTTCATAAGGATACTAATCCAATATGACTGTTAGTCTGAAAATTATGCCACAAAGCAATTAACTAATACCCATAAACTAGAGGTATAAAGTTTATTTTTACCATAGAGCAGAAGTTAAATGAAAATGTACTTGACAAAATATTTCTCTATCATGGACACAGGCTTAGGTGAACTCCTTGGAATCACCCATTTTTCTTAATGTGAAATTGTTGCCAAGGAGTGTTAGTCATATAATAATTGTACTTCTCTTGTTCCCACACTGGGTAAGATGCTGTTAGTTATTATAATAATACAAAAAGATAATAGGCTGTAGTATCTCTGCCTGTTAACCTTCCTGAATTAATTGCCCCACATGAATAAATAACTTTTGCATGCTTATATATTTCCAAGCAGTTACTAAATTCTGATACTTCTGATACTTCTGTTCCCTCTTCAGCCACCAGCCTTGACACACTCCCTCATTTTTGACAGTGACTCATCCAGATTATGCACCACATTACTATCATCCATCTGGGTTCTATGAACCCATAATTTTAAACTCATACCACTGACCATCTGGTATCTAGAGTACATTCAAAATTTATGTTCCATTGAGGTCAAAATTGTATAGATTGCAAATGCATAGAGGTATTAAAGCTTGATAACCGAAAGTGCATTAAAGAATAACAAATTGGGCCTCCCCGGTGGCGCAGCGGTTAAGCGCTGCACTGTAGAGCTGTCGGCAGCAGTGACGCGAGTTTGACGCCCGGCTGGGGAGAATCCCACATGGCGCGGCAGACCTCTCCTGCCTCGCCCGCTGCTCCCCTCAGCAGTGTAGTTCTGATCTGCCTGTTCTGCTACCCGCTCTGTCTCTGGTGAACCCTCTCGCCGCCCCACACCTCTGGCCTGTACCCCAGCTTGTATGTATAAATAAAATAAATCTTTAAAAAAAAAAAAAGAATAACAAATCGATTTTTACCTCTGATATTATCCTAACTGTATGAATCAGGATTCTCCATATATTTTCGTGAAAATAATTGAAATTCAATCAGTTCTTTTTTTGTGAATGTAGTTAATTGGAAACCAAGAAATAAAGGAGACAATAAGGTAATAAGTATACTGAAATAAATAATAACCAGTATTTTTCAAAGTTTAATAAGGAATAATAGATTTATAAGCAGAAAATCAATGAACCCCGGTGAACACAAAGAAAACCATGACAAGACACATTTTAATCCAGTTGTTTAAACCAATAATTTTAAAAAGAGAATTTCAAAACACATATCACATATGAAGGACAAAATAAAATCAGTTGCAGACTTCTAGTCAGACACTATCCAAATCACAATGGCTTACTATTCAGCAATGAAAAATGATAAGCTAACTCAATTCTCAACAACATGGATGGAGCTAGACGGGATCATGCTCAGTGAAATAAACCAGAAGGAAAAAGAAAAATAGTAAATGGTATTGCTTATAGGGGGAATATAAAAGAGCCAAACGAGAAATTAGAAGGAGAAAATAGCACACAAAACATAAACAAAAGCAAAAACTAGCAGGCAACCACAAATAAAAGACATTCTACAGGGGAGGGGAAGAGAGACCAAAAAAGGGGAGAAAAGAGCACGAAGGACTATGGTGATGGTTCACAGGTGAATTGGTGGTGGAAACCTACCAGGGATACACAGTAATGTGAAGGATATAAATTAAATTTAAAAAAGAAAATATGACTACTAAACAAAAAAATAGAAGGAAATGAAAAAGTCTAAAAGTGTTGTTAGAAAAAACACTTTCAATCTAGAATTCTATATACCCAGTGAAAAATCCTTCAAAATAAAGGTAAAATAGATTTTTTTCAAACAGTAAATCTATGTTTAAAAATTTAAATGAGGGGCCTCCCTGGTGGCGCAACTGGTTAAGTCGCAGCACTATGGCCCTCTGCTCCCCTCAGCAGTGTATTTCAGTAGATCTGCCTCTGTTCTGCTCCCCACTCTGTCTCTGGTGAATTCTCTCAACCCCCAGCCCCCAAACCTCTGGCCTACGCCCTAGCTTGTATGCATAAATAAATCTTAAAAAAAAAAAGTTAAATGAAGTTCTTCAGGCAGTAAGAACTAATACCAAATGTAAACATGGATCCACATAAACAAATAGTGATCATTTAAAATGGTAAATATTTTAGAAAAAATATTTTTCTTAAAATTGGTTTATCTATAGGGCCTCCCTGGTGGCGCAGCGGTTGGGCGCTGCGCTGTGGAGCTGTCTGCAACACACAATGCGGGTTCGACGCCCAGCCAGGGAGGATCCCACATGGTGCGGCAGACCTCTCCTGCCTCGCCCGCTGCTCCCCTCAGCAGTGTATTTCTGATCTGCCTGTTCTGCTCCCCACTCTGTCGCTGGTGAACCCTCTCACTGCCAAAAAAAAAAAAGAAATTGGTTTATCTATAAAGTTAGAATACTTAAGGAAAATATTAAAAATGTTTCAAATTTTTATGTAGAGTAGAATATTTGGCAAATATAGCACAAGGAAAGGGAAAAGATACAAAATTATTGGAAAAGATAATACGATAAAGGTGTATTAGTCAGAGTCTAATGAGAGAGAAATCACACAGAAGTTTCAACAAGGTAAACATAATATTAAAAAATGAAATCTGTTTCTTTTCTGAAAGAAAAATAGGAATATAGACTACAGAACAATAAAATTAGTTATCTGTATAGGGTAGAAAAATATCCAATGGAAGGGCTTTGGGAGTATGCCTTTTTAAGTCATTTTTGTTTTGAAATGTTCTATGTATTTAAAAACTTGAACTAGATTTAACAAGTATGGGGAGGAAAAACCTAAAACTAAATGAAAACAAAAACATATGAAGTCTGCAATATTTCAAATGAAGAATCGAAACACATGAAAACTAATACTTGTCTTTTTATGTTTTGTGTTAGTCTCAGACTATTGTTAATAATACTAAAGGTTAGAAATGCCCTCAGGCATTCACATGGGCCCCTGTAAGTTTTACAGAGGATTTTTCCTTTTTAAGCCAGTACAAATGATTGGATCGACCCTCAGTTTTCTTACAATTAAGAGCAAGATGCTTTTTAGCAATACTCGTCAAGAAACCTCGGGGGCGGAGGGAAGTAGAAGCTTATTACTTACAAAACCTGGAGATTACAGAGCATACCTGGGCCACAGTAAAGTTGCAGGAGGGGCCAGGAAGTGATGTGCAGGGCCCAGGGTTCCTGCTTTTATTAGGGTGGGGCGGCAGTGTAGGGTTTACTCTTTTTAGTGAATTCAAGGCTGAAGAGTGGGAATTTAAAGAGTGGGAAGAGACGAAAGAAAGAAAAAAAAAAGGCAAGACATAAATCAGTCACATCTGACCAGATATCTAAATTAATCTAGATCTATAAAACAAAAGGAACTTTAGTGGTGGGAGACAACTTGGCTCTTTTTTTAGTCATGTGACTGACCTTGAGCTTGAGTTAGCCCTCTTTGAAGTGGGTGTCCCTTTGATACAAAAGCCTTGGCAATCAAAGAAAAGTCAAGTATAGATGCTTACAATATATACAACTTCTGAACCGAACACTTTGATGTATACCCTAATTTAGGGAAAAGAAAGAACAATTGTTCAAGCTTCTTCATAGCCTTGTTATTCTCGTGGTAGAGATAACTGAAAAAATTTGTTGATTTTGCTCTGAATAAGGATTTTTACTGTGAAAGAAAGTGGATACCAATACAGAAAAACCCTGTAGCTTTGCTTTGCAATTGAAGGCTTGATTTTATAATTCATATCATAGCATTTTGTATTAAATCCCTTCTTATCATAGTCCCATTTGTTCCAAATGTCTGGAGGCAGTATGCACCAATAATAAGCATATCTGTTGCCCAGATCTTGTTTCTAAATGCTATTTGCCACAAAGAAATTGAGGTGAGTCAGGGAAATAACAAAAAGAGTCTGGAATAGCTTATAGTGCTAGGGGGATAAAAATGATGGTGATAAATGTAAAGAAGACACAGAATCAAGTCTATAGGGTTCCATTGACCAACACTGAAACAGTTTGAAAATCAGATTAAGGAAGGAAGTAATGATTAACCAAAACAAACAGACACCCTACCAACTGGGAAAAGATCTTTGCACACAATACATCCGATAAAGGACTGATAACAAAAATTTACAAGGAACTCACACAACTCAACAAAAACAAAGCCAATAACCCAGTCAAAAAATGGGCAGAAGAGCTAAAAAGACACTTCTCCAAAGAAGAAAAGCAAATGGCCAACAGGTACATGAAAAAATGTTCAAC
>PVIJ01011049.1:0-56736 GCA_004024925.1 Scalopus aquaticus
GAGGGAGGAAGGAAGGAAGGAGGGAGGAAGGAAGGAAAGAAGGAAGGAGGCAGGAAGGCAGGAAGGCAGGCAGGCCCATAAGTGCAGGTTTCAAAGACGAGCCCCTCCCAGCCGTCTGTTTCTGGCCGGAGCGTTTGGCGCCTGTCCCTCTGGGGTACGCTCAGCGGCCGTCCAGCTCTCCCAGCCCTCCCGGGCCGGCCGTCTCAGCAGCCCCTGGGCGTCATGTGCTTTATTTCCGGACATTTGGGGACATTGCCGGACATCTGGCTGAGCGCCGGAGCCCTGTCTCGGGGCCCGGGGCCATACCCCCCAGGGGCCACTCCCCCGCGGCTTCCTCGGCCCTTCTCCAGCGCCAGTTCTGAGCTGGTCTCCGGTGGCTGATTCCGGAACTGGCTCCTCCTCCGAGGGAAGAACCGGCCGTCCCGGGAAGGGACGGGCTCCGACCGGGTCCCGCTCAGCTGTTCCCAGGGACCAAGCAGTCAGGTAAGTGTCAGGCCTGTGCTGGACCGCAGTGAGTGGGACGGCTCGCGCCGAGGAGTCGGGAGGCCAGTGCTTGGCCTCCCACGCGGGACGTGGGCGCCGGAGGCCGGGGGCCAGACTGACGCGACCAGGCGCTGGCCACGCCGGGCCGGGTGTGGCCCTGGCCTCCTCCCTCGGTGACCATGGAGCTCTGTGGGGCGAGCAGCCTTCGTGGCTGTCCTGAGGCAACAGCCTCTGACTGAGCGTCGTGGGGCCGGGGCAGGGTGCGGGCTGTGCCCCTCCTGGGGCCACGACGCTGCACTCTGGGCTCCTGGTGGGCCATGGGTGCCCCCCACATCACAGGGGCTCCCCCACATCACAGGGGCCCTGAGGTTTCATTTGTAACTCTTTTTTTCTGAGTTTTTCTGAGTTTTTTTTTTTTAAGATGTATTTATTTATGCACACCAGAGCTGGGGTGCAGGCCAGAAGTGTGGGGGGGTGCGAGGACTCCCCAGAGACAGCGTGGGGAGCAGAACAGAAAGGAAACACACTGCTGAGGGGAGCAGCCGAGACACAGGAGGGGTCTACTGCGCCCTGTGGGCAGCTCCCTGGCCGGGGATCGAACTCGTGCCGCAGGGGCTGCGACAGCTTCACGGGCTGAGACTGACCCCTGCACCCCCGGGAGGCGCAGCCGCGGAGTCACCCGTAGAAGCAGAACAGGCAGAGCCACCGCCCTCGGTGCCGCCGCGCACGTGCCATCTGCCCTCGAGAGCCCGTTTCTCACGCCCGCCCCACGCGCTCCCTGACGTCATCCCCGCGCATCGCAGATCTGGGGGCGGCCGAGACCACTTTGCGGGGCCGGAGGAACCTCGTGAGGCCGTTGCTATGGTGACGCGGGTGCGCTGTGTCCCGGTTTCTGGGGGGCGGACACGGGGCTGGCTGCGGGAGGAGAGACCAACGCTGCTCCCCGCGGCCACAGCGCGCGTTTGCGTCACGTGAGGATCCAGCGTCAATAATCCCTGATCGTGGCCACCTGCGGCCCGGGGTCGGTGCTGGACATTCCGTCCGGGCCTCGTGGCTCCTGCGTGGGGGTGTCCTCACTGCCCGGTGCGTGGGGGCCCCCCGGTGCGTGGGGGCCTGGGGGCGCAGCTCGCCTGCACCAGGGAGGAGAGAGCCGCGGGGAAGCGCCGCGGGGAAGCGCCGCGGACGCACCTGCCCGAGAGCCCCGCTGCCGTTGGCCCGACTCACCTGTGGGCCAGGCGCGTTCACAGCGAAGGCTCCCTCGGGCCGGGCATCCCTGGGTCACTCTGTGCGCCTGCCTGCTGACCTCTGACCCCCAGCGAGAGGCGGGCCCCCCCTCGTCCTGACCTTGGGGTTCCCCTGCACGGAGGGGCTGGGGGAGCCGCACCTGCGCCTGCGCTGCCCTCCGCCCGCGCAGCCCCAGCCCCAGCGCTGGCCCCTCCGCGCCTCAGCCAGGGACTGGCCGGCACAGTGAGCTCAGATGCCGCCTCGCCCTCCTCCAGGTCCCCGCGGGGAGGGAGGGGTGAGAAGAGGCGCGGGGATGGGGTGTGGGCCTGGGCCGCCGGAGGGGAACATCTGCGGATGAGATAAAGTTTGGACATTCGCGCGCGGGTTCGAGTTCAGTGTCTGCAGCGCGTGAGGACGGCCCGAGGGACCCATCACATCGGCCGCCCAGAAGCCCCCAGCTGCCCCCGGCTGCCGCTCGCTAGGCTGGGCGGCGTCTGCCGTGACGGCACCGGCCCCCGGCCACTCTCTGGCACAGCGCTGGTCACTCACTGGACGGCTCTTCCCGGCAGACGCTTCCTGCCCCGCTCGCCCCGGTGCCGCTCGGGCCCCCATCGGGTCGGGGTCTGCGCGCATCTGCTGGGCGGGCTGAGCTGGGCCTGGGGGAGCGGCCGCGCTTTCTCCGCTCCCTGAGCTGTCTGGGGAGGTGCCGCCCTGATGGATGGGCCATTTCCTGCTGGTGCCCGCACGCGTCCCTCCCTCACCGCTCGGCCGGCTGCGGCCCCAGCCCACCCGCCGTATCTCCGGACGCAGCCGAGGGACCAGCAGGGCAAGGCTGGTGCCCACCGAGGTCAAGGGCGGTGGGCGGTGGGGCGCGGCCTCCCCCGTGGCTGGAGGAGGGGCGGCTGGAGGAGGGGCCGTGGGGCGGGAGCCAGGGCGCCCCCAGGGCAGGGTGGGCACCGGGCGGTCTCGGCAGGACGGAGGGACCTCCGCACGCGGCGAGGTGGAGCTGTGGGCAGCTGCGCCGCCCACCTGGCCTGTGAGGGGCTTTGTTCCTCGGACCCGCTCTCCGGCTGGCCGGGCTGCGGGCTGACCTGGCCCCCGAGGACCGGGACAGGAGACTGGGAGCGACAAGCCCTGACCCTGGACGCAGAGGCCTCGCGGTCCAGCAGCACCGGACTCCCGCGTGGCTGGCGAGGCCGGCGCGCCCGAGGCCCCACTGTCCGAGGGAGGGCCACAGCCTGGGGGCGACGGGGCCTGGCCCAACCCCAGGAAGGGGTCCCCGGGGCCGGTCAGCACTGCCAGCTCACACTTCTGACGCTGGGCTCCGCGGGGTCCCCAGGGCCCCCCACAGCCCCCAGGACGCGCCCCCCCACGGAGGCCTGGGCTGTTTCTGGGGCCCCAAAGGCCAAGTAGTGGGGGTGCCACACTCGGCGCCTGCGCCACCCCTGCCTCTGCCCCAGTTCCGCCGGGCCTCCCCTCCGCCTGCCCCCCGTGTCCTTGAAGCCCCGCTGAGACGCCCCCTTCCCAGGGAACCGGCGGAGCGCCGGTGGGCGTGACTTCCGGCCGCACGGCCGCCGGCCACTCCCGGGAAGGGGGCCCCATGAGCAAGGTGGGCGCTGGCCTGCCTGGACCCCGACAGCTCCGGCCCGGCTGCAGGAGGGGGCTCGTGGCTGGGAGCAGAGGCAGGTGTGGCCAAGCCGCGGGCAGACGCTCCCCGCCTGCCGCAGGACCTGGCAGCCGCCCGCCGCGGAGCCCGAAGGGGCGCGCCACAGCCGCAGCCGCACCCCGGCCTGCGCTCGGCGCCTGGGCCAGGTAGACTCCCGCTGGGCCGGGGCCAGGGCAGCTCGACCCACACGCCCGGCGCGGGAGGGTGGGCGGCCCAGGGAGGGTGCACGCCCAGGTCCCCAGCGGCCTCGGGTGGGGCCGGGGCTCAACTTGCATCAGTCCCGTCCCCCCCCCACCTCCCCCCATCCCCACCCCGGCCCCTGACCCCGGTGCTGTCATGGTCCTTCTCTCCGTCCTCCACCCCACGGCGCCCCGTCCCCCTCACCATGGCCCCTCGCCCGCCTGCTGGCCCCTCCCCGGCCAGCCTGAGCCGACCCGGCCCTCCCCACCGCGGGCCCGGCGGGGCTGCTGGTCGCAGGAGCCGGCTCAGGAGTGTGTGCGGCACTGGGGGGCGTCGCAGGGCCCAGGCCGGCCGGGGCAGGAGCCGCAGCAGCAGCCGGGGCCAGCGCGGGCGGCCTGCGTCCAGCGCAGCGATGTCCGGACGGCCCAGTGGACCGGTGGTTCTGGGCTACGTTCCTGCTTCTCCACGTGGACGCGTCTGGAGCAGGGACCAAGGGCCAGCGGGTCCCATGCCAGGAGGGGGGTCCCGGGCTGTAGGCCCCCAGACCCCTAGCGCCTCACACGGCCGCACCCCGGCCAGGCAGGCCCTGGACGCCACCGGCTCCGGCTGACAAGGCCCCCCGGTCAGTCAGCGGGTGCCGAGCCGCCGGTGGAAGGGCGGGTGAGCAGACGGGCCTGATCCTGGGACCGGGCCTCTGGTGATGGGCAGCCCGCTCTGGCCAGCGACTGTCCTCCAGGGCGTCTGCAGGGGAGACGGACAGCGTGTCAGCGGGAGGGCGAGGCAGGAGAGCGGTGTGCCCAGCAATCTCTGCCTCGGCCCCTCTGCAGAGCCAGAGACTCGGCGCGGCCGGCCTGCCCTGGGCACGGAGGTGGCCGGGATGCTGTCACCCGGCCGGGGCGTCCCACGCGCAGCTGCGGCCCAACAGTCAGTTACCACCTTGAGCCTCCGCTTCCTGCCAAGGCAGCAGCTCTCTGAGCCACGGCCGGAAGGCCAAGGCTGAGGGCCCGGAGGCCGGCCTGTGAGTCGGGTGGGGACGCCCACGCGCCTGCACCCCGCTCAGCCAGGGCGAGAGGCTGGGGTAGCGCGTGTCCCCGCTGCTCAGCCTCCTCTCTCCCCGGCTTCCTCTCTATGCCCCCTCTCGGGAAAAGCAATGAGCGCCGTTATGGAATTTGGGGGTGACCTCCTCCTCTTTGGGGACATCAGGTTCCTGCAGGCTGCCCGCATCGAGTGCCGGGAGAATCTCTCAGACAAGGCCAGTTCTCCACGGGGAATCCCAGCGTCAGTGGCTAAGAAGACCAAGCACCACGTCCTTGCTGGGCCGACAGGAGTTTGCAGCTCTTGGGGTGGGGAGAGGACACACTCGGGGTCCGCCCCACATGGAGCAGCGGAATAACTCTCCCACAAGGGTGTTAAGCACAAAAAGAACCCGTACAAGTCAACACTGGCTGGCAGCTGCCGAAGAATGGAAGGAACAGCAGAAATAGTAAAGAAAGTGGGTAGACTTGACCTCATGCGGGCGTAAAACTCCTAAATAAAAGGCACAATGATAAATACACAAAAGACGCTGGAACAAGTCTGCATCCACCATAACTGGCTTCTACCTTCTATGTAAAGAGCTCCGACAAACCAACAACAAGAACATTCACATCTTGGAACAAAAGACGCCCCGACAGCAGTCCTCACAGTGGTGAGAAGGTGGCCGTGGAACAGAGGCCCACTCTGCCGTCAAGAGGTGAGTGCTGTTTGCACAAGCATCAAAGACTCTAACCAAAGTCTGCGCTCGCAAGCCGAAGTGGTGGGAGAGAGAGAAATGTCTGTTTTCACAGAATCTTACATTTTGAAAAATCTTCTGAGAATCGGTTTGGCGGTAATGACGCCCTCCCAGCAGCCCAGCCAGGTGCACACGCGGCCTGTCGTCAGGTTTATTCATCCACATAAAACTCTGGCACTGACCTAGGTGTCCAGCGGCCTTTGGACCGCGAGTCCATTTGTATTCCCACACGCTGGCGGGTCATGCGTGCCCTAGACGTTACGTCTTGGTGGATTTAAATGACAATTGTCAACGTTCATTTGAAAAGCAATGCTAAGAATGTTCTGTATGCACCAGGATTTATTTATAAATGAGCACATATAGCAAAACTGGAAATATGCTGAATCAACTGGAAATCCATATGGGTAGAAACGCATCATCTAAAAATCACTTCCAGATTTAATATAGATTTCAATGTTGGGGGAAAACTCAGAGGACGTAGAGAAAAGAGAAAGGTTTCGTGAACACGAGGTGGGCAGAACTCTCAGGCAGATGCAAAAAGTGCTGATCTACGGGGAAAGAGAGACGAGCACGTTTTTGTTTCCCTCCGAGAGCAGAAATGCAAGGACGGCGCTGGGGAGAGGCCAGCGTGGGGGGCGGGGGGCGGCGTGGGGTGGCCGGCGTGGTGGGGGGCCGGCGTGGGGGGGCCAGCGTGGGGAGAGACCGGACACTTGTTTGTCCAAAAGGACTCGTAGGGAATGCATCGCAAATTCCTGCCATTCAAGAAGGAAAAAAATGAGCAGCAGAGAAACGGGCAGAGGATTTGGAAGGCTCTTCCCAAGCAAGGCTGTCCGGCCCAGACGCGTGTGAGAGTGGACAGGATGCGCTGGCGGGCACCGCCAGGAACGTGGGCCTTGTGCGGGCACTCGGGGCAGCCCGTCCCCACAGGGGTCCACCCGCAAGCCAGGAGCCGGCGGGAGCACCAGCCGGGCACGGTCACAGCCCCCGAGGGACGGTCACTCGGCAGCGGGCAGCTGTGGCAGCTGGGGGTGACCCCGGAAACGAGCAGAGCATCAGGCCGAGCACCCGCGGGCCAGCCAACCTGGAGTTGCAGCCACGTGCTCCAGGGCCCAGAGGGGAGCAGGAGGGACGGGCAGGCGTGGGGCTGTCTCCAGCTCGGGGTGCCGGGGGCCCCGGTCCTGTTTGTCTCTGTCGGCTGCATCCTGAGGACGGGACTCTGTTCTGAGCGCCTGGGACACCGGGGCCTGTGTTTAAACGTGGGGGAGGGCCTGTGGGGTGCAAGGTCCGAGCCTCTAGGCTGGGGGCGTCCTCGTCCTCCTGCGTCCTGTCTGCCGGGCCGAGCGGGGAGCACCCCCGCGGGGAGCCCTGGGGTTCCACCGCACCCTGCGCCTGCCCAGCAGAGCGTGGCGGGAGCTGCCCCCTCCAGGGCCTCTGCAGGGCTCTCTCCTTCTCCAGGAAACTCTGACCCCGTCCAAGGAAGCCGCGCGGACCCAGGGGTGCAAGGCTCTCGCATGCAGAGGAAGGGTCACTCTGACCTTGGGGGCCTCCTCGGCCGCCCTCCCCGGGTCCAGCCCAGCCCCTCATGAAGCCTCCGCGCCACAGGGCGAGGTCTGAGGGGGTCTCAGCGGCAGGCCAGGATCTGGGGGTGGGCTGCAGGGGCTGCCTCAGTGCCAGGCGGGGGACCCCTCGACCCCCGGGGTCCCCAGGGCTGGCAGCCGGCGAGGGGCATCTCTCTCTCTAGGACCCTGGGAACGACCGTCAGCCTCTCCCCAGCGGGTCTGCCAGGGCGGGTCCGGCCCAGGGTGGAGGAAGGAAGGAGACGTTTGCTTTGGGAAGGACTGTGTTTTGCAGCCTCTGATTTTCTCCCCCGAGCGACCTTTTCTTCCAGAAGTTTGGCTTTTTCCATGGTCTGGGGAAAATAACCAGGTGCGCCCAGAAAGTCTTCCTAGGGGCGCCGACCTTGCCTCCCTTTCACCCCGACAAGCCCCTTCTCGGGTCCCGAGGGTGATCCTGTAACTGCAGGGTTAACACAAACCAGAGCAGAGCGGCCGCCCAGGCCCTAGGGGCTGTACCCCATCTCCGCGGGCTCGGGGGCTGCTCTCACCTCGTCCCGTTTTGCTGGACAAAGGGCGAGCAGGGGCCGCACCCCACATCATCAGGGCCAGTTCCCACAGGGCGAGGGGCCTCTGAAGCTGCTCCCGTCCAGCTGGGATGTGCCGGGGCGGGGTGCAGAAGAGGGGCCCCGTGGCCTCAGCCCCGAGGTAGAGCACCAGAGGGGTGGAGGGCGGGCTCAGCGTGGCGTCCACGGAGACCATCGGGCTCCAGCGGTGTCGGCTGCTGCTGTCCCGTGGGCTCGGCCCGCAGGCTGGGGCTGTTGGCGTGGGGGCAGCGCACAGGGGCCTCTGCTTCTGAGCCAGGCCACGCTCCGCCTGGGGTGGACGCGATGGGCCACATGAGCCCCAAGGCGGCGGGGCTCGCGGCTCCCTTCCCTCCTGCTCCCTCAGCGTGACCAGCTCCGAGGCGAAGCGACGCTGGAAGATGGGGCCGCGCAGAGTCGAAGGTCTGAGCTCGGCTGGGAGTGCGGGAGGAGGTAGGACCCCAGGGACCAGCGCCCCCAGCCCCCCGCCCAGCTCCCGAGCCCGGCAAGCCCAGCCCGGCACCCCCAGGCTGAGAAGTGTGTGGTCCCCGACCCTCCAAGGCTGCCTCGAGGCCCCTACTCGGCCTGTCCCTTGAGGAAGGAGATCCCGGGGGGAGGGGGCTTGGGCTGTTCAGAGAGCCGCAGGAAAGGGGCTTGTGGGGGAGACCCTCTGGGCCTCTGGGCCCGCCCGACTCTCACCTGGATCCCAGACCCTGCCCCCGGCGGTCCTCACGGAGGCGTGCCTGGGAACGCTGTCGGACCCGGAGGCCGTGTGTGACGCCGCGCCCAGCGCACCTGTAGGGGCGAGGGGGGCGCCGAGCCCCCCTGGGAACACCAGACCGGCCGGGCCGGGCTCAGCCGGCTCCACCGCGGAGGGGAGCCGCCCACCACCCAGCTCTGCTCAGCCTGGCTGCCGGCAGAAGCTCGGGCAGGGCAGCCTGTGTCTGGGGACTGGGCAGCGGCCAGTGTGGCTGAGGGGCGGTCGCCAAGGCCCAGTCTGCCTGGGTGGGAGCGGCTCCTGGGCTTCTCCCCAGAGGCCTGGGGCTGCCACGCGCCCCTCCTCCCAGCGGCTTCTTGGGGCCCCCTGAGGTGGAGGCCTGGGCACCTCTGCAGCTGTTTGGAGAATTTAGTAATTAGGGAAAAAGTCACGTGGGAGACTGTCAGAGGGCTCTTAGGCTGAAACTCAGCACTTAAGCGCATCCAAGCCAGGTCTCCCCAATCCAACCCTCACTCTCCCTCTGACCCTACCACGGCGCCTGACCCTAAGTCAGATTTCTTGAACTTCAGCCAGGAAAGAGAACATAAAACCACTTCTTTCTCCGCTGACATTTCTTCAGGGCATTGGGGCTGTCTATAATCTGGCAAGTTACTCCACAAAAATATGTCTCAAAACCAACAAGATAATGGTATTGCTTTATTTTTATAGGGGGAGGGTTGCGGAAAGCCAGAAGGAAATTCTGATTTCTCGACTGCTTATTTTGCTTGGAAAGGGAAAACGCCTTTCCACGGGTGTCCTTGAAGGTTTCAAAGCCAAGAAAGGGACCTGCCAAGTCGAAATGGGCAAATATTCCAAAAAGTAATGTTTAGCATGTTACATTCAGGAACAACGCCCGTCGCCACCAGAATCATTTATTAAGGTTTGGAAGTCGGGGGTCACTGTGACATTATTACAACATAGGAAACAGGATCAAATAAAGCATTAGGCAAAGGGAGAATATTCTTCATAGATAAGGCCGGTCAAGAATGTGCTGTCACTTAAAAACAGCCACGGTAAGTGACTTTAAAAGGCATTTACGTGGGCCCGCAGATGTCAGGAGAGACCCCACACACGCTGGCCACAGGCTTTACGTGCACAGAGGTGGCTTGGGGAAAACACGTGCCCCCCTTTTTTTTAAGATTTATTTATTTATTTATTTATACAAGCTGGGGTACAGGCCAGAGGCGTGGGGCGGCAAGAGGGTTCACCAAAGACAGCATGGGGAGCAGAACAGGCAGATCAGAAACACACTGCTGAGGGGAGCAGCGGGCGACGCAGGAGAGGTCTGCCGCACCAAAAAACACGTGCCCCTTACATGGACCTCAGATCCTATTGGAAGTTATGAGACAGCTCAATTGAAGGGAGAAAAATATTTCTAAATGTAAAAATGAATCGTTCAACAGGAATTCTACATTTTGGCAAAAACAGCTTTGAAGTTCCTCGGAAAGAATCGTGGGCTCAGACTTGCAAAGGCAGCTGGACAGCGGGTGCTGGCGGAGAGGCCCAAGCGCACCCTGAGAGGGACATTAACCCGAGCGTCAGACTTGGCTGGAAGCCGCGGTGTATGGGCCTGCGTGTGGTCCTCGCGCGAGCAGCTTCACAATTTCTGGAACCACGTTTAAAGAGTACGAGGAAATAGGTAAAACAGCCTGAATGTTTGACTGACCCTAATATATCAAAAATCAAAAAGTGTCATCATTTTAGTACGGACCAGCCTGAAGCGTGCGCAAGCTCCTCTACGTTCTTTTTGCGCTGAGTTTTTGAGCCTCCTCCTCCTCGCATTCCAGCTGTGGCCGGTGGCTGACCCCCCGAAACAGCTCGGCGCTGGGGGTGCTGCTGTGACGGCGGCGGACGCTCCAGGGTCAGGCGCGGCGGCGAGGGGCCTGGACTCCCGGCCCGGCGCAGGGCCCTCGTGGCTGTGGCCGCCGCTCGGCGCCTTCTCCGCGGCCCCGGCCAGCTCCGTCCCCGTGTTCCCTCCGCGAAGAGGTCGGCAGAGCTGCACGATTCTTGCCGTTGCGAGGCGATTTCAAAACTGCGGGAAGCAGCCCAGGCTGCCCGCGCACGGCCGGGCCTGGACGAGGCATCGGCCCCGAGCGGAGCTCCTGATAGCTGAGGCTGGGCCGGCAGGGCGGGTCTGCAGGCTCCGGCGCCCCCTGCACAGGGCACGTGGCTGCAGGCCTCACCCACCCCGCTGTGTGGCCTCCCCGGCACCCGCTGGCCCGCGTCCAGGCGGGGCAAAGGACACAGCTGCCTGACCCGGGAGGGAAGGTGGCCCAAGCCCACCGCTCGAGGCTCTCTTGGCCACTTCATCCGGTGCTGCCTTAGCTGCAGTTGCACTCGGGAAAAGCTTTGCAAGGTCACTTCTGCATCCTGTGAAATGCACAGAAACCCGATTTTAAATGTGGCCCGAGGCCCGGCACGTGCAGCCAGCAAACCACTGGCCCCGCAGGCCTCGAGGCCCCCACAATGGGAGAGATGCTGCGGCCCGAGGGTCCTGGGCTCAGCCCCCAGGGCCACGTAGGGCGCCGGCCCCCTCGGGGCCTCACTCCAGCCCCCCCGAGCTTGCACTTTCTAAAGGGCCTTTATGGTTGTTTCCCAATAAGTCCGCTTTGTTGGCGGCACAGCTAGCTGCTTCTTGTCTGGGGTCAGATCCTGACTTCCGGATATTGAGGGCGTTTAAGGAGCAGATGCTTTGCCTGAAACAGGACGGGCCTCCCTGGTGGCACCGCTGTTAAGCGCAGCGCTGTGGAGCTGCCAGCGGCGGCGCAAGTTCAATGCCCGGCCGGGGAGCTTCCCACAGGGCGCAGCAGACCTCTCCTGTCTCCCCGCTGCCCCCTCAGCAGTGTGTTTCAGTGGATCCGCCTGTTCTGCTCCCCACTCTGTCTCTGGGGAACCCTCTCACGGGGACCCCACACCTGGCCTGCACCCCAGCTTGTATGCAAAAATAAATATTTAAAAAAAAGGAAGAAAGAAACCGGAGCACTGGCTGCGCTGGCTGCTCCAGAGCACAGCGGCCGGCAGGGCCCAGGGGAGGGAGGCAGGGCCGCCCAGGAGGCCCGGCGGCTCTGCAGGCCTGGACGCCCCTTCCTGTGGACAGAAGAGGAGCCGCCCAGGCGTCCTCTTTGAGCAAGCTCGTGGCTGAGCTGGCACAGCTCCCGGCCACCTGCCGGGCTGGCGCGGCCCGAGGGGGACCCTGGCCCCAGCAGGTGGACATCAGCGAGGACGGGGCGCCGCACTGGCCGAGGGGCCCGCAGCGGTGGGCACGAGCGTGGCCTCTGGGCCGCTGTGAGGGTCGGCGGGTCGGCGCTGCAGACGGAGGTGGGCGCACGGCCTTCCCAGCTGAGCTCGTCTTCCCGCCAGCACCGTCTCAAAGTATTTTCCCTGAAGTCGGAGTTTTAGAGCAGAATGTGGTGGGGGGGTTACCAGAGAGGAAAGCATTTGGGGGATTCCAATCCGGAGGCCCTGGCGTCATCTCTTCTCATCCCCCCCCCTCCTGCCTGCTCCCCCGCCCCAGACGAGCTCAGCCGACTGACGGATCCCGGTCTGCTGGAAACATCTGCCTTCGCCCTTCGTCTTCCCGAAAGCCATAGGGGACGTGGCGGCCGCACCCCAAGGGGGTGGAGATGCAGAGCCGCTGCTCCCCGCCCTTCCTGTCGCAGCCCCGGCCAGCCAGGGATGGCACCGGGGCCCCTGGGCTTCCAAGGGGAGCCCTCTCAGTCTCCAGAGCAGACTGCATGTTCCCTGGTCAAGGGGGTCCTCCTGCTGGACGCCAACTTTCCCCAACATTTCCCTCATCCTGGCCCGCGCCTACCACCTTGAAGCCCATCAGCCAGTGGCGTAGCGGGGTGTCCAGGCCTCACGGCCAGCCCGGGACCGGGGCGCACTCCCTGGGCAGTGGGGCGGCTGCTCCGGGCAGGTGGACCAGGCTCTGGCCGCCCCGGCCCCTGGGCCGGCTGCACCTTCCACAGGCCGCGCTCTCATGTCCTTGGCCTCGGCGGCAGTGTGGCCTGAGCATCAGCGCAGCTCAGCCTCCTGGGAGGCTCCATCACGGCTGTGACCCCCACCCCCACTCCGCACGGCGCCCCGGCCCTCTCCTGGCCACCGGGCAGGTTCCTGCCCACAGCGGCCCAAGTCAGCGGGTTTCCCCGGAACAGGGCTCGAGTCAGCAGCCGGCCCCTCCCAGTCCCCACAGATGAGCCCGCCGGGGCCTCCCACCAGAACGTGTTCTGGGAGATCAGATGCTGGTGTCGAGGCCCTGGATCCTCACAGGTCCGGCTGGCCCCTCGCCAGAGCAGCGCTTGCCGTGCGTCCTGCGTGGGGAGGTCCAGGACAGCCACTGGGGGGCAGGCAGGAGGTGCTAGGGACCCCCCACGCCTCCAGCCGGAAGTTGCTTCAGAACCCCCCGGAAGCCCGGTCTTGGGCCCTCTCCTGTCACCTGTAACTGGCCCCTTCCCCTGCACCCCTGCCCTTCCTGGGCTCACTTGGTGAAGCGAGGAGCGTCAGGAGAGGGAGGAGGTGCGCTGGGCGAGAAGGGGTGTGGCAGAGGCCTGGGCTGGCCTGGGGGAGGCCGGCGCCCACACTCTCCGGGCGTCCATGTCCTCAGTGGGCTAGCGAGGCCGCAGCGAGCGGGTGGCCCCAAAGCAGGGGGAGGCTCTTGAGGGCTCTCCCAGCTCCTACACAACCCCGGTCCCTCCGCGACGCGGGCAGGTCCCAGGACTCCGGGGCCTGGAGACCGGGCAGCTCTGCGTGGGGCTGTTTGGGGTGGGGGGTCCCCGCACCTGCTGTTCCTGGCAGCGGAGCTGCTCCGCGGGGCACAGCGTTTGTCGATTTTCTCTCTACTCCGGAATCACAGTCAAGGGCTTCAGGGGGCACCACAGCCATGGCCCGGCCGCCTGGTGACCTCGGATGTCCGAGACGGGTGACCTCGGGTGTGAGTGGGGTGACAATCGTCCTGACGAGCCCAGTGCTGGAGGGTGACAGGGCGCCCCCGTGCCCGCAGCCTGAAAGCACTGAGGTGGTCTCGGGCGCCACCAGCAGTGCCAGCTCTTCGCCGTCGTCGCCCTCACCCCGTCACGGCATCGACTCGTCAGCTCGTTTCCGTCGGCATCGGCAACATCAGCCTGGTCCTCGGCGCCGGGAGCCTCGCCCACTGCCTCAGACCAGCGCCAGCGGCACAGCCTCTCCGCCCCAGCCTGGGCACCGCCGCTCGCGCGCTGGCAGCGGGCACTGTGGGACGGTCTGCTCCCTGCCTCGGCCTACAGGCGCGGGCCCGCCTTCCGCACCCAGCCGGGGAGCAGCCATCTGCTGGGCCTCTGGGAGGACACCGCGGGCCAAATCTGCAGCCCAGGCCTAAACGAGTCGCGGTGACTGGTTTTCCTCGTGATTCTGCAACTCGGCAGCACTAAAAGCACCTTCGGTGAAGGCAAACAGGGAAAGTTTCGGGCAGGGGAGGAGGGAGAGCTCCCTGACCAGAGCCAGAGAGGCTCCGCGATGTGATGTTCCCGGGGCACCGCCTCCCGCCCGCCCTGGGCGACCTTCCAGTGTAGGATTTGTTAATCCCGTTCTGCAAATGAGGAAGAGCCAGCTCGGGACATCAAAGCATACACCCCAGGTCCCAGGGCCAGTGAATCACGGCGCCCAGCACGGTCGTCCCAGCCCACTGGGCTCGGTGCCAGGCGCGCTCCAAATCTCTGCGCGCAGCCTCCTCCGCAGGCTGAGGCCGGGGAGAAGCCCGTGCCCGCGGGCGTGTGGGCGAGCGGCCACTCGGCCGGCCGGCCCGTGTGTTTCCACGCCTCTCCACTGCCCGCGTCCGCCTGGTTCGGGGCTGTAAGTCAGCCTTTCAGTCACTAAGCGCGATTCCCAGGGTGCTCTTAAGACACAGAAATTCCAGCAGTAAATAGCAAAACTGTTAGACCAGATTAAACCTGCCAAAGTGATTTGAGCAGGACTAGAAAAATGGACCCCCTTAAATGATACGCGATCAGCCAACAGCAACATAAGCCTGGAAGGAAACTTCCCGCTTATTACTCCACACGCAGAACACATGGCGAGAGGGGGCCCGACAAATCTCGCTCACGGAGGGTGCGGAAAGTGTGAGCTGTGCTGAGTTTGCTCCCCTCCTCCCGCTCCCCTCCTCCCGCTCCCCTCCTCCCGCTCCCCCTCCCTTCCCATCAAATGATCGTGTGGGAATTGCCACTTGCACGTTTGAAATCTGCAGTGACGGCTGGTGGGGGCAGCCCAGACTGCAGCCGGGGTCAGAGGTCGGGAGAGGGCACACCCAGACGTGGGCGAGAGGACACCCCATCCTGGTGGACACTCACGTGGGGACCCGGCACCCACGTCGGGAGGCAGTCTCGTCCCCCATTTTCACTCCATTTTTCTTGTAACAGCTTCTAAATGGAAAACAAATGCTTTGGGGACTTTATTTTTCTAGGGAACTGACACCGCCGGGTTGCACTTTTTTTAATCCCGACGCGTGTAACACGCCTCGTCAGCACGTCGGCGGGGCTCCGCGGCCCTCCTGCCCTCCCGAGGCCGCTGTCATCGTGCAGAGTGGACGCAGACAGCCCCGAATGTCCCCACGCTGTCCAGCTCCACTCCCTGCTGCCCGGCCCCTGAAGACGCCTGTGCACTGCGGGACTCGCGGGCAGGGCGTCCCCTCAGCTCGGAGGAAATGGCCTCTCAGCCAGCGGGCGAGGGCTGCGAGGCCCAGCCGGGCCTTGCCGTGACCGGGCTGTGGCGTCTGCAGCTGCGCTTGGTCCGTGGCCAGCCCTGAGGCCTGGCCACGCGGGCCCCTGAGAGCCACGTCGTCCTCCTCGCCGTCCCCAGCCTGCAGCCCACCGCTGCGCAAGACACAGGACGCGGCTGGCCAGCCCCTTCCCTCCTGGGCTTTCGGGAGGCCCTTTTTGAGTCTCCCCTGTAGACAGAGCCCCCGAAATCTGAAGCGATGCCGTCTTGAGACGCGCACGGGCCCGTCTGCCTAGTGTCCGGTCACTGCGGGAACTGGGGCTGGTTTGAAGGGACCCGCGGTACCGGACAGGGCGCGCCGCTCAGGCCTTGCTCAGGGGGCGCCCACCCCGCCCGCTGCCCTCTCGTAGCGAGGGCCCCGCAGACGTGCATTCGGGGGGGAGCCGTAACCCCGCCGGACGAGGGGCCGGCTCCCAGGGCTGACTTGTGCACGTCCCGGGCGCTGTGGGGCGTCACACCACTCAGCTGAGGCCCCGCTGGGAGGAGGGGAGCTGGGCTGCCGGCCCCTGAGCCGACACCCGCTCTGAACACCCACCGGGCGCCGCCCTGCGGAAGGTGAGCGGCCGCGCTGGACGTCAGCTCCCCCGGCTGCTCTGGTGGGGAACAGGGACGTGCCCGGCCAGGGGAGCAGGCGGTGCCGGCCGCCCGGGGAAAGGCCAGCCGGAGACGAGGGCTGGGGCTCCAGGGCCGGGCGCCCCGCCCTCCACCAGGCCTGAGGCCGCCGGCGGGGGACAGCAGCCTGAGCGCGCCGCGGTCTGCAAAGCGCCGTGCTCCCCACAGAGGGCTGCGCGCCTGGCGTGGCTGAGGAGGGGCTGCCCGAGGGGCTGCCGAGAGCGGCTCCCTGGCAAATGCACCCCCGGGGCTGTGGCGGGCCGTCCACCCCGGCAGCGGGCGGGCCCCGTGGCAGAGGCGGGCCGGGCGCGGCTGCTCACCCACCTGGACACCAAGGGCTGACCAGACTCCGGCACAGGTGCCCGAGGCTCCCCCAGACCCCTCCCCGGCCCAGGCGGGGCGTCCGCTTCGAGGGTCTGAGGGGCCGGGAGCCCGGCGGTGGTGGTCGCCGCCGGAGCACTGTGGCTCCGACTCCACGCCCGCGTCTGAGGCTCAGACGCAAACACGGGCCTCCAGGGGCACCGGCGCCGCTCGTCCCCCGGGACTCCCGGCTAGAGCGAGGGCTGCGGGCGGCGGCAGCTGAGTTCCAGGGACGCCAGCTCCGAGCCCCAAGGAAGCCGACCCCTGGCCAGGCGGGTCCCGGGTGCCAGCCGCGCCGTGGCCCTTGAGCCGCTGGCCCCTGCCCTGCCTGTGTCAGGGAGGGCTGGGGCCAAGGTCATGGTCAGCGCCACGTCGGCGCCTTTGAAGGAAAGCAGGGTTGGGGCCCTCAGAGGGGGCTGCTGCTCTGGGCATTCGCCCTAAACCCCCCAAGGAAAATGCCGGAATTCTTATTTTAACGGAGAAACGCGAGGCCTGAGCCGCGGGTCGGGGTCAGCCAAGGTCTCCTGCCCTCGTGGCTCCCAACAGGTGCAACTGCCCCCACGGTGACCCCTCTCCAGCCCAGGGCAGGACTGAGGCAGGTGCCCAGCCCCGCTGCCTGGGCCGGAAGTCCCGGCCCTGGGGGCATCTCTGTGTGTTGGGGGGACGTGGGGCTCCTGCTGTGCCTCCCGGAAACCAGCCCTGCCCAGGCTGGTGGGCAGCAGCGGGGGCTCAGGGTGCAGCCTGAGAGAGGGACATCTCAGTGGTGACCACAGGCACATCTCCCTCTTCGGAAAAAAGGACTGCAAATCTCTGTAATGCCAGAGGGCAGACCCGGAGCCGGGGCGCAGTTATGGGGCGGGTCTCTGATTGGCAGCAGCTCCCCGCAAAGACGGCTGACGCTGAACTCACCGGCGCCGAGCCAGCCTGCCCCTGGGGGTGCTGAGAGAGGGCAGGAGAGCCCCGAATCCCGGGACATTGGGGGGTTCGGCCGCCAGGCTGGAAGGGGGCCTGGCTGAGCCTCCACGGCTCTGGGTGATGACCGGGGCTCCGAGGAGGCCGGCGCTGCCCAGAGCGCAGGGATCACGCGTCTGGTTCATTTTGCTGCTTATTTGCCGGACCCACTTCCCAGGGGGCGTCCAGCTGAGGAAGCAAGGCCTCTGGGCGCTCCTCCAGCCTGAGTCGCCGCCCCCGCGGTGCTGCCCGGCCGCAGCTCGCCACGCAGGAGTGTGCTCCTCGAACAGAGGCGTGTTTCTAGCTGGCCAGACATAGATTATTTTTGCTATTAGGGAAATTGATTTCTTAAAACGCCGTGATTAATTATGTCTGTAAAACGGAAAATCCATCAAAGACAAAATATTTTTCTCTTCAGAAAACCCAAATTCCCACACTTGACATTCTGTTAGAAGGCGCCTGTCTTCAAAGACAGACCAGGCCCCCTTTCCGCCGCCCCCCACCCCGGGTCCCGGGCCATCTACGGCCAGGGACAGCCCTGGGCACACTTGGGCTGCTCTGCCGGCTCCGGGGCGTGGGAGCGAGAGGGCTGCAGCGAGGGGCCCTCCGGAAAACCGAAAGCTCAGCCCCCCGCAATGCAAAGGGCCTGTCCGGTCCCGCCGTCAAGCAGCCCAGAGCCCCGCCTCCCCTGCCCACCAGTTGCCGGCCCCCCGCCCACACGGGGCCAGAACGCGCCCTCCCCCAGCAGCGTTGCTGCGGCGCCCCCTGGGGTTGTGCGGGCACCGCCCTGAGCGCAGCCCCGTGCTCCAGGGCCTTTCCGGCGGCCACAGCACCGCCCGCCCGGATGCCCGCCTCCTTGCCCCTCCAGCCTTCCCCGCCCAGCGGCCTGCACACCCTTTTAAATCCCACCCGGGCTGACCCCTCGACCCCCCCGAGGGCTTCTCATCCGAACCAGAGGAAACCCGAAGTCCTAGTCCAGCCGCCCTGTCGGCTCCTGCTTGGCTCTCCTGACCCACGTAGCCGCTGCACGGGCCCTCCCCCCCCTCCCCCCGCACCCCCGGCCAGCGCGCTGGGCCCCCAGACAGCCTCACGGCCAGCGCCGTCTCCTCTTGGTCCAGTGCGGTCACCTGCTCAGAGGAACTTCTTCCAAACTCTCTTGCTAAAATGTCATTCGCTCGATCCCATCCCCACCCGCTCCCCTGCCTTGGGGCGCCCGTGGCCCTCGCCGCGGATGTCCCGCAGGCTGTCTGTCTGCCTTTGTCTGTCGCCCCCGCACAGAAGCGCCGTTCTGATCACTCACGGGATTGTAGCTGGCTCGTCCACTGCGGCGCATGCCTGGCACAGAGTGGGCCCTCCGTGAATAATTCTGAATGAGTAAGTGGGTGATGGGTGGGTAGCTGGAGGTGTGGATGGGTGGACGAAGAGGTGAGTGGCCAGATGAAATGAAGGAATGGAGGAAGGAGGGGAGAGAAAGAGGAAATAGATGGAAGGCTGGATGGAGGATGGCTGGAGCGTGGGTGGGTGCTTTCCTGGCCAGCCCGGGGTCAGAGCGCACCCCTGCAGGGAACTCTTCTGAAGAGCCTCTTTCCTGGACACAGCCACATTTCAAGCGCTCTCCGGGCAGGAGACTGACGTTTGTGTCTGATTTTACGTAGTCTGAGTGTCTGTCTTTTAATCAAACAGCCGCGCACGCTTATTCGGCCAGATTGACTGGTTCCCTTGGTCTCAGTTCTGTCTCCGTGGGCGTCTCGATGTTTCCGACGCTCACCCCCACCCCGCACATCCGGCCTGTTGCTTAGCAACACCCCCTCCGCTCTGCGATCTGTACATTTTCTCTTTATTCATAGCAACCAAGTGCCTATGTTTATAAGACTAGCAGCAAAGCCCAAAATATTTATTTCTATCCTAATTAGTATCATAATTTGTCCATCAACATCTCCAGCTCCAGCTCCTGGCTCGCACAAGGGGGGAGCTCGCGGGAGGAAGGAGCAGACTTTCTCTCGCCCTAACTCCCTGCCGAGACGCCAGCGCCCCCAGGGATTTGGGGCGCAGAGGACGATGGTGACCATTATCGGATCATTTTTCTGTAGCGGATCGTTTCTTTCTGTGTTTTTTTCTTTGACATTGAGCTCTTGGCTCTGCAGTCGGTTCTTGCTCGTCAGCTGGAGCTCCACGCACCTCACCGCACGGCCAGCCCCCCACCTATCGGCCCCTGCCCTCTCTGCTGGGTCCTTGGCTGCAGGGTACGGGGCGCCTCTGAGAGCAGCACCTCCCAGTCTGGGGTGCTGGGTTCGGTTCTTGTGGGCAGGGGGCGCAATCCCCGAGCCCCAGAGCGTGGGGCCAGAGCAGCGGGCGCCCTCTCATGCCGCGGGTGTGGCTCACAGGTCCCGGCGGGGCCCCGGGAACAGCCTCGGGAGCACCCGGAAGCGTCCCCAGCTGGTGGGAGGGCTGGCTTTCTGCCAGGGGCCCCAAGATCAGGGGGACGCTGCCTCCCTGAGAGCCCACGGGAGGCCCCAGCACCAGATCTGCCCCCGACCAGCGCCACAGCAGGGCCCCCACCCCGCCTGCCCCAGGCCTGGGCCCCAGGGGAAGCTCCGGGCCTCCCAGGAGCAGCTCTGTGACAACAGTGTGGGGCAGGGAACTCGGGGACTGGGCTCAGGTTTCCTTTGGGGACGCCCTCCGCAACTCTGAGGGTTCCTGCCCCCGGGAGAGAGTCGGGGCTCCTTCCTGAGCTGCCCTGGTGTGGGGCCTCCCCTCTGTTCAGGATTCTGCTGCTGTGGATTACGGGAAAACAGAGGCGAGGTGCAAAGTGGGGGGCCCCCGAGGTGGAAAGACTCGGCTGGTCTCGGGAGGCAGTGTGTCAGGCCCTGGCAAAGCCCTTCCCCGAAAAATGCGGCCACATTCCTTGTTTTTAATTCGCATTTAAACCAGCAATAACTCATCTTCCTGGCTCCTTTTAAGTCAGGAGTGTTTTTTTACTTTGCGTGTCCTCAAGGAAGAGCCCCAAGGCGCCCCGGTTACCCCCGGACGGTGGCCGGGCTGACAGGGGGACAGGGCAGGGCCGCGCTCGCCGGGCAGAGGCGTGCAGGCAGCATCTTATTCCCGCCCCCAGACGGGCTGCACGAGGTCCTGACCCACCGGCCACGGTAGGCCATTATTTTTCTAGACGGCTTCCTGACATTCCCGAGGGGAGAAAGAAAGTGACAGGTAATTAGGGGAGAGCCCGCTGCAGGCCCCGCACCCCAGCATGGCAGGGGGTGCCCGCCTCACCTCATTCATCAACGCTTGTTCCTCCTGCCCCGGCCAAGCACACAGCGTCGGCCCCAAACAGAGAGGGAGAGGAAAAGTCATTCCTCACCTTTCCAGAAATGTATTTTGTTTTGCTCAATTTCCCAAATAAATTATGGTCTTGTCTTAAGGGCTGCATTGGTGGAATTCTTGCGAGCGTTATTTAGTGCGTTCAAAAGCTGCTCGAACCTAAGCGTGCTGGGCGGGGGGGGGGGGGGGGGGGGGGGGGGGGGGGGGGGGGGGGGGGGGGGGGGGGGGGGGGGGACGGCTGGACGCAGAACTTCGCGCCTCGCTCCGCGGCTCCAGTGAGTTAATCGCCGTGACCTTTGCGTCCTCGGCGCCTGCGTCGAGACACAGCACAGATCAGCATTTCGAGCTGGCTGCTTCGTTTCGTGGAACTTACTAGGCGGTTCCTCGTGTGCGGGTGAATGTCTCTCGGCCCAGAATCCCCTCGCGTGTGCAGCGCCCTATTTGACGCTGCAGGACAAGTCCCAGGACAGACGCGGGAAGGTCGCCCGTGGCCGTGGAACGGCGTCGTCAGCATCGTGGGCCCTTCAGACGCGAGGCTGTCCAGAGGGCGCCGGGGGGGGGGGGCGCGCCTGGCCTTGCTGCTGTCTGTCCTGCCCAGACGTGGCATCTCAAGCTCCGGAGCGCTGCAGTCACTTCAGAGCCCAAATCTTGCTTCTCCTCTCAGACACTGCGCCCAAATTGCTCTCATGGAAGACGAAACCCTTCCCTGCCCAGGTGGCGTGGCCTGGGCCGGACGTTGGTTCTCAGGGAAACAATTGCTCAAACAAGACCTATGACATCACCGAAGATGACAGAGCTGCGGCTGCTGCTGGAGTCTGGTCCGGAGGCAGCTCAGGTGTAGGGGTGCATAGGGGGTAGTTAAGGTGTAGGGTGTTGCGGTGTAGTTTGGGTGTAGGAGTGTGTTTCCAGTTGACAGAGATTCTTGTTGGGAAGGTGACCGCTGATATCCACCTCCATGAGGGGCAAATCACTCAGCAAACAGAGAGTCACTTTATTTTTTTTTAAAAAGATTTATTTATTTATACATGCAATCTGGGGTGCAGGCCAGAGGTGTGGGGGCGAGACGACTCCCCAGAGACAGAGTGGGGGGCAGAACAGGCGGATCGATGGAAATCCACTGCTGAGGGGAGCAGCAGGGAGACAGGAGGGGTCTGCTGCGCCCTGTGGGAAGCTCCCTGGCCGGGGATCGAAC
Organism: Scalopus aquaticus; assembly: GCA_004024925.1. Taxonomy (NCBI): domain Eukaryota; kingdom Metazoa; phylum Chordata; class Mammalia; order Eulipotyphla; family Talpidae; genus Scalopus; species Scalopus aquaticus. The sequence continues at coordinate 21,399 of PVIJ01011049.1, forward strand.
TCGTGCTGCAGGGGCTGCGGACACCTTCATAGGCTGAGACTCAGCCCCCGCGCCCCCAAGGCGGCCCTTAGTGGGTGACTTTAAAGAGAGGGCCAAGCGGTTTGACCAGCACGGAGTGGGCCCCGGGCAGACAGGCGACGTGCCCGTTGCCTTCGGACCCTTTCGGCTGCTTGTCCGCTGAGACACGGCATGAGAAAGGAGGTTTGGCCGACAACATGGTCCTGCCAAGCCCACTAGATATTGGACCACTCTGTAAGCAAATCATAGAAACAATAAGGAGCTGGTTTTGTGGCGACAGAGAGAGCTGCACACCCAAATAAACAAAAACAAGGTCGCTGCGCAGAAGCACTCAGTGTCTAGTCCATCCACATTCCTCTTGGGGAAAAGCAGCGTTTAGGGATGCGCAATGCGGGGCCGGCTTGAGAGCACAGCGGCTTGGACAAGGCCGGTCCAGACCGAAGCCGGCATGGGACGCACAGCCCTTCTGCCCCTTGGCCTCCTGCCGGCCGGCCAGTGGGAGGGTCAGGGACGCGTCCCGCCCCCTGCCAGCCGGCCCCACGGCCTGCTCCTCCAGTCTCCCTCACGCTGCCACGGCGGCGACGGTCCAGAAGCTTCGTCCAGCTTCCTAGTCCCGGGGGCCGTCTGCTTCCTGATGCTGAGAAGGCCCCGGGGGACACGCTCAGCTCTGCGGTTGCAGAATCTGCGTTCACCACGCCGTCGCGCGGGGCCCTGGCAAAGCGGCCGTGAGAGACCCCACCGGGTCAGGGACAGCAGCGGCTCCTGCTTCCCGAGCCCTCGCAGGCCCCAGCAGCCCACCGACCGCTCTGACCCTGCCGACCCCCGATAACCACGCCCTCCCATTTCCAGGAGACTTGGGCCAGGATCAGAACAAGATGCACCATGACCTGCCAGGGCCCGGAGCTGCCGGGACCCCTGGGCTGAGCGACCTCAGAGGCTGACCCGCTCCCGGTGGCGCACAGGGCCCGGAAGGGGGGCCCAGAGAGAACGTCTGGAAACCCTGTGCAGTGGGGTGCCGGCGCACCCCCGCCTCCTTACCCCACAGCGGTGCGTCTGCGCCAGCTCTCCTGTTCTGGAGGGGCCGCTGCCTGCAGGCGGGCAGCAGAGCCTTGCAGAGATGCTCTGACGTCGGCACGCAGCTCCGCGCACAGGTAGAGGACAAAGTGCTGGAAAACCTGGAGGTGACTGCCAAGACTGGAGTGAAGGAGCAGCTCTAAGGAAAACACACAGCAGCAGCAAAATCATTAATTATGGAGAACACACCCCAAACCGTGGCGAAAGTCAAGATCCCGTTCACAACAGACCCACAGGTCCTCAGGGTCACTTACGTCATCACCAAGCCCTCGCCCCGTGCGGAGGCGGCACCGCTCAACCGCCGCGGCCAGTGAACGAGCCAAAGTGTAAAGCTGCACTCGGAGGTGAAAGACACAAGGCAGAGCGAAGAAACGCTGTTTTCTATTTTACCTCTACGACGTGCTTCCAATTAAAATATAAGCAGGACGTTAGAGTGACTCCCTGAACAGCGCACGTTCACGCAACAAAGAAGCGTTTCCTAGAAGCAAAGAGACGGGGGTCTCGGGGCCCAGGTTTTCTCTGGCTCTCCACAGGTGAGCTCCACACTGTGTGCGTGACTTTGTCTCGTTTTTCTTAACCAGGTCCCACGCGTGTGCCGTCCCGCCCACAGCGCCTAGAGCGCCCCCAGGCGTACTGTCCCCGTGCAGGTGTATTTCCAAGTAGAAGAAAATGAGCGGGGCAGGAGGCCGACGGGAGGACAGCGCAGCCGCCCACCCGCTTGGCCTGGGCAAGAGAGCGGCCGGAAGCCCCAAAAGGCCAGGGGCTGCAGCAACACAGCCCCGCGCAGCAGGCCTGCGGGCTGCGGCCTGACAGGGCGGCCGACAGGAGGACAGTCTGCGGGCCTCCCTGCACAGCTGCGGGACCCCGGCCCCGGGAACAACCACGGGGCTTATTTTACAAGCAAGGACTACAAAGGGCTCACGTGGCCACTCGCGGCGGCCACCTCACCCAGACAGCTCGTGACGGTCGCCGCCGGTCACCAGGGTGCTGGCCAGCAGGGATGGTCACTGCTGGTCCCTCAGAGGCGGTACCAGCGCCACCCAGCGTCCCGGCTCTTCCTGAGAGGCTGGGCGACACCAGCCACAAACAGCTCTTGAGACGCAGGCCGGGGCCTCTGGGGCTCCCCTCAGGCAACGTCAGAGGCAGGACCCGAGCCCCGTCTCTGCAGAGTCCTCAGCTCCTCTCCCTCCTCGCAGGCCGGCTGCTGGCCGCTGCTTTTCTTCGTTCTTCTTCAGAGGTCAGGAGTGGGGTCTCCCCCTTCATTCTTCTTCCTCCGGGGGCTGGAAGCGGCTCCTTTTCTTCGGGGCGGGCACTGTCTTCTCCAGCCGCACCCTCCAGCCCTGGCTTATATTCTCTTTCAGGGGGCCCCACCCACAAGTCTGATTGGACCATTTTTCAATCCTGTGGCTGACTGGACCATTTATTACCAATCAGCTCATAGCTCGCACCTGATTGGTCCATCCCACTATCCAGGAAGTACATGGTTACATAAAAGTGCTCTGGGAGCAGCTGCCCCGACTGACTGGTGGTGGAGCCGCAGGGAGACACCGGTCCTGCTACTGCTGCTCCCCCATGCTGGGGCGACCAGGTTCTGGGAACACCAATGTCAGTCAGGAGACACACAAGATGCACTCGCGTGAGGGGTTGTACCTCTCGGTCATGTGAGAATGGCCCCGCTAGACTCTGGAGGGCAGTCAACAGGCTGCAGCCGTCCCATCTGGGTGTCAAATATCTGGGTGCAGCCAGAGGCGTGGGGGTGAAAAGATCCGCCAGAGACAGCGTGGAGAACAAGGAGGCAGATTCATCGAAATACCCTGTGAGGGAGTAGGGGGTAGACAGGAGGCACACGTGTGGGGAGAGAGGTTTGGGGCTCCCTTTTATGACCTGTTTTGCGGGCTCTCTCATGGCTGGGGAGTCCGTCTCTGCCCATTGCTGTCTCCTGGGACATCAGGCTCGGGGGTCTTCTACACAGGAGGTTTCCGCATCCCTCGGAATTCTCTGTAGCCCCCTAGTGGTCCTGTGGGCCGTGGCCAGGTTCCCAAGGCAACCCCATGGGTATCCCTTTCTAATCCAGCTTGTGTCCCCCAGCATTGTTCGGCCAAGCAAACTGCAGAGACTAAGTCTCAACTCTTAAACAATGCCCGGCACCCAGGTCAGCCAAAACCAGTGGAACTGGGATGTGGGCTCCAGCCACAATCAGCTGGGCTGCCCACGTGGACCCCCGACCAGGCAACGACAACCGTTCACCTCACCGCCCAAATACTCTAAAATCTGTTGCTCTGCCCATCTCTGCAGCGACACAGCATCGGTCAGTCGCTGCAAAGCGCACACGCAGCACTTCTCTGTCCAGGTGCTGAGTCGCTGCCAGGCCCTAATAGGGAGCAGGCTCCCCGGTGACTCCTGAGTCTTTCCACATCAACTCTAGGGCACCTGGAACCCCATCTCCAAACTGCCATGAGGGGACAGTCCCCACTTAATTCTCCTGTGCCCCCTCCTCAGCCCGGGGGGATCTTTACCATGGACCACGGCCCTATCCCTTCAGTTCTATCACCCACCCACTTCCCCTTGCCCACCGCGTTTCCTGGGTGCCATGCTTCCCCTTAGTACAGAGAACGCGTGCTCTCTGTTCCCCCACTGGGAATGCCGTTCCCTGCAGTCCTCATCTAGCTAACTCCTTCCCTGACCGGCTTAACAAGTTCAGGTTCACTGTTACCTGCTCCCTGACGGGAAGTCCCCTCTTCTCCACCAACTGCCTTGTGTTTTTTCAGGACGATCAGATCAAAATCTGCCTCCCTTCTCTCCAAATTTATAAGCTCCATTATCTTCCCAGCATCTAGTGCCATGGTCAATAAATACTTATTGCACAGAAGATGGATGTGATTTATATTTCAAACATGAAGAATAAGATCCAGGAAGGTGCCATCCGTTACCCATCGTCACCTGGGTAAGTGTGCACGTCCGAGGCCTGAGTGCCAAGTGCACGCACCACCGTCTTCTGACCAGCGGGACGGCCACCGAGGCCATCAGCGATGCCCCTGGAGCCGCCTGCCTCCACCCAGCTGCTGGCAGGTGGGTGGACGCGGGGTCAGGACATGGTGGGGCTCCTGGTGCGCTGTGGTGACCAGCCCAGCCTCGGGGACTGGGACTCGGGCGTTTCTCTTTGTTTCCACAAACGTCTCTGGCCTTCCATTTTCATCACCTAGCCCAGAACTCCACCGCGGAGGAGACCATTAAGTCCTCACTTGTGGGGAGGATCACCAGCTCATGAAATGGGATGTCTTTGTTGGCGCAGCGAAAGGCCGCACAGTCGCGGTCAGAGTCCTATTAAAAGTGGGTAGTTAAGCAAGGCCCGAGGCGAGCGCGGGCATGATGAATGTGCTGACACGGTGATCGATGGTAAACATAATAGAGCTTGAAGGAAATTAATGATATTTTGAATCTTTAATCATGGTACATGACTGTCTAAAAGAGATATCTCCATTACAATGCCCTGCTTTGAAAAGCAAAGGGGGCTCGAATGACAACGAGGCAGAACCTTGCAGGACCCCGGACAAAGGTGTGCGGGGAGAAAGCTGCCGCCACCGCGGCCGGCTTGTCAGGGGGTAAGGGGCTTCGGCCTTTGATCCCCTTCAATATGGTCACGATGGCTTTTGTGCCATAAATTCCTTTAAAAGTAAGGAAACAAGTGGACTTCTGTCCCCTGGAAAACATATGTGTGTTTCGGGACTTGTGAGGATCAGGTTAATTTATGCCCCTGCCCCCGACCCAGCTCGGAGCCGCTCTGCCCCGCCAACACCAGCGACCCGCGGGGCTATTGTGCTTGAGTGTCTGTCCATTGAGCGTCTGGAAAAATCCACACACGCCCCGAGAGGAAAGGGTGAGAGGTCGCCCCAGGGTGTCTGCAGGCCCCGTGGTGACATGGGACCCCGCTGCAGCAGCCAGGCCTCCGAGCACCCCGAGAGCCCTGAGACGCTGGGCTGGTGGCCGCCGCCAGGGGTCTGTGCTGGGCGCCCGCGAGCGTCTCCCAGGACCGCGCCGAACTCAGGGCCAGCAGGAGCCCCGTCGCCTCATGCCTGCCCGCTTCGGCCCGGGCCCAGTGGGAAATGACTTGACGTCGTATAAAACCCCGCAGAACCCCGCCATCCGGCCGTGATCGCCAAGTGGAGCGTGCCAATCTGGGGAGCACAGTCCAGCGGCCACACAGAGGGCCAGGGAGCTGACCAGGGGCCAGAATGGATGACTCTGTGGCCAGTGGCCTCAGCATGGCCTGGAAGGACCCGCACTACACCGGTTGGCACAAAGCCCCAGTGCAGCCTTCTGACACTGCCACGGCAGAGGCCGGACGACGGAGGAGGGGTGAGCGGGCCAGACCCGCAGCCTTTGCAGGCCCGAGCTCCACACAGCTGAGCCAGCTCCTGGGTCCCCTTGTTACTTTGTCCCCAGTAAGGGCCTGGCCTGCTGGGTGCTGGACAATATTCTTTGAGCCGGCCACCAGGACAAAGCATGGATGCCTGCTTCAGGACAGGGAAGTGGGAGGGAGGGCAGGGGGTCAAGCTTCCCTAGAGCTAATTTAGAAGAAGTGCTTACCTTCAAGGAGCTTACGCTCTGGCAGTAAAAAAAAGAAACAAAACAATTATAACTCAAGGTAGTATAATAAATTAATTGGCTAAAAAGTAACACGATGACAGCAGCCACCCTATTCCTTTGAGTTGAGGTGATGCCTTCATTCTAAACATTGGGAAATATCTGTGAGGATGGCATTTGAGCCGAGCCTTACACTGTGGATGGGAATTCTGACAAATCCATGTGTACTCTGCTCCGCCATCCCAGCCAGTGGCAGACATCCTTAATTGATCACCCAGTGGCAGTGACAGGCATGAGTAATTGATTACAGCTCCCGTTCCCACTGAGCTTTGCAATCCCTCTCAACACTGACCCCCGGCTCATATCCCCATGCAGGTTATTCACCGGCCTGGCCCTGGCCAGATTAGCACCCGTCAGAATCAGCTCAGAATCAAAGCAATTCCAGCAGGGACAGGCAACCAGAGACAACCCACAACCTGTGGGCTTGTGCCCTCTCAGGCCTGGGTGACCTTCCTCTCCTGGGATTTGGTCCTCACTCCCAGAGACATCTCCCTCCGTGCCTCCCACAGAGAGGGAAGGCATCTCACCCACTGTCCATGTGGCCAAGAGAGCAACCCCACGGTGTCAACGTGGGGGCCGAGCTACAGCCCTGGGTCCTGGGGAAAGAAATGAGCAGGAAGGAGCTTAGCAATCACTTGCGTTGTGTCAGGCACTTGAGTATTGGGGCGTGGCATTGCGTGCCACGCTTCCACAGTCCCGAGGAGCTCGAGAGATTAGATCGGCGTGAGAGAGACTGTTTTAGCCAGCAGAGACACTGCAATGCCAGCACCCGAGCCAGCTCGTGTGAGGACACCATGTTGGCACGTTCCCGAGTGTGTCTCGTAGACTCTGGCTGCTATTGTTGGCCACCCGAGGTGCCCGCGTGGGCAGGCGGATCAGGCCTAAGATTAGCATCCTTTGCAATTTGCTATTCAGTCTCTAAACAGCAGGCAGACATCAAATGGGCCATAATTATGATTTAAATACCGCGAGATTCTTTTGTCCACTTCTGATTCTCTATTGTACTCCGGTATTCTCAACCCAGAGACGTCGTTTGAAGTCCCTAACTTTCTTAGCTTCAAAGTTTGCTCAGTGCCTGAGTAACAGGAGGTTCTTGAGGTAGAATAGTAAGTGGGTCTACGACACGGGGTATAAATAGTGCACATCTGAGACCATCCCAGCTTCAAAACCATCGGCATTCACATCGGCAGCCGCTGGAAGATTCCACCCTTGTGTGAGGCCCTATTATAAACATCAGAGTGGAGGAAACTTGGGGGGCAGGGGGAGCCCTGCTCATTCACATTGGTTTTGTCAGTCTTCCTTCCACAAGGCATCCCACAGACCATCTGAAGGGGCCAGCGGTCCCTGGCGACCACACAGCCGTCTCATCAAAGGGAGCCGGTCCTTGCACCGTCGCTTTGTGGGGCTCGTCACCCACATGCTCTCTGGAGGGACTTTCAGCCCCGGGGACTTGGCCAGACTCTCCGTGCGCACGAAGCTCCCGCCCTCCTTTTGCGGCAGCCAGTGTGGCCTTCCGAAGTCAGGTGCGGTCACGGCCGAGCAGGGGCCATGGGCTCCACCTGCCCGTCTCCCAGCTCCGAGAGCGCCCGTGTGCAGACACGCAAGTGGGCGGCAGGTTCCAGCAGCTGGCCCGGGGCCAGCGTCCACCTGCCACCGGTCACCAGCTTCCTCTGCAAACTCAGCGTCCTTGTCTTGTTTCTGATAAACCAGAACACATTCTTCAGGTGATCGCCCCCACACACGTACACGTCTATACTTGCATGTCCTATGTATGAATGAATAATATGCAGTACAGTACAGTACAATAGACTGCCCTAGTGTTCAAAGCCTTAGGCCGTCTCCACTGAGTTCTGCACTCAAGCAATTATTTCGCTTCTTGCGACGGGAGGAAGCCATGTTTCCTCTCTCAGGTTGTAAACTCAGCCAGGCAGAGTCAAACCCTTTCCCCTAAGTTCCCCCGAAGGTGACCTTGAGAAAGAAAGCCCCCTCGGCCTTCCTCACAGGCCCCCTCTCGGCGCAGCTGCTGACGCTTTTCTCCCAGATGGTCTTGATTTGGGGCCCGCGTTCCTCTGCACGTGAGCCCAGCGGCTCTGCAAATATTTGCCCTCGGTATTTTCCGTAGCCCGGAGAACGTGACGGCGTCCGCTGCAAACGGCGCTGCGGCGTTTCCCCCGTTCCCGGTTGTTCTGCACGCTGGGAGCCCGGTGAGGGCAGCGGGCTGGCTCCGCGTGGTTTTGTCCACTTTGATGTCCAGAGGCACACTGCCCTCTCGGTGCCTCGGGCCCAGGAAGGGGCGCTCGAGCATGTGTAAGGGTGACTCATGAATGCGTGTTCTTCCAGGTGCTCTCTCCTCCCATTTGCATCTTCACGTTCGGCTCTGAAAAGCTCTGTGCCAGCTGTCTTCAGCGGCGCCATCGGGAGCCGGCCACGGGGTAGGATAGGGCCTGTCTTACTGCTCCCTCACGCGGGCGGTGCCTGGGGCCCTGGCCCTCGCCACCTGGGGCTGGACCTGCCCCTGCCCACCCTCCTTCTGCTGCCCACCCGTCCCACCCCCTTCCTATAACGCCGGGGCTCCCCCGCCTCCCTTCCCTTGGGTCATTTTAATTAATGTGTCCTAATCACCATGTTAATATTAATACGTCATGTTAATCAGTAATTCATCAAGTTTGTGTCTTCTAAGGACATAGTCACATAACTAATCTCTTAAAAATTATGTTCTTTAGGAATTACTCAGATTTTTCTTAATTAGCACTGATTTACGAATTGAGAGCATAAAAGACAACAAAAAATATCTTCCTGTGTTCATTTGCGAAAGCAATTGTCTCGTTTGGGTGTTCCATTTCCTATCGCATGAAAAGCACAGTTGCTGTCCTGTGGAAAGCGAGAAGAAAGCCGCCAGAACGCGATCGCTTAAGCGGGGAGTGGGCGTGAGAAGCTGGCGAGGCTCCCCCGTGGTGAGTGAGGGCCCCGCCGTGCCGGATGGTTCCGAGATGAGCGGTGTGTGTGGACGACCCACGTGGCGGATTTTAATAACTTTCCTGGGAAATAATGTCATGTTCCCATAAGCTTCTCCTGCTGGGAAGGGAGATTCCCCTGGACCTCAGCCTCCACCGCCTTGGGGAGCACTGAGGTTCAGCCGGGAGAGCCTCAGGGGCCCCGGCACCGCCAGCACGGAGTGGGTATCAGGGGTCCCCAGAACACGGGGCGGGGGGGGGTCAGACCCGCACAGCCGCGCGCCGCCGTCTCCGCGCTCGTCACACGGAATTGTGTGTGTGTTTATTGCCTGGGAAACGTCTGGGCCTGTTTTTATTTTTTCTAATCAGTTTCCACCGCGCTTCCCTCGTTCGGAATCAGCCTCAGAAAGGGAACGAAGGCTAGTTCCGGGCAACAACAATGTGAGTCTAGACTGACGTGAATAAAACTCCCGGAGAAAGGAAAGCTCTTCCAGACCGTGATAAGACACAACGCACGGAGCAGAAACAGCAGGCTTTTGCAAGGGACACTGTTCGGGGGGCTCACTGGTGTCCGCTGAGAGAGCATGCGAACAGCTGCCCAAGCCAGACGGGTCCCCAGGCGGGACCAGGCCGCAGGTGGCCCTGCAGCGTCCCTGCCCGCTCTGCCCTTCCCTTCACTCCTCTGCGGGGTGCTTGAGAAGTTTGGGAGCAGAGTTCTGAGCAAGAAATCAGAGAACCGTGTCTGAAGCCAGAACTGACGGCGCTGCCCTCAGGGACGCGGGCTCCAAGGTCCAGCCGCGCCGCGCTGAGCCACAGAAGCCCCGAGCCCCCACCTGCCGGAGAGGCAAAACGGGCCTGCAGGGAACTAGGGGTCGCCCCGGGGAAGGCCTTCTTGGGGCGCCTGGCCGGAGGGGCGTCACACCCCCATTTTAATCACCCCCTGGCCCACTGCCAGGAGGCCCCAACGCGCTATCAGGGCTGCGCCCGCAGCTGGGGTCTGAACAGGCGGAGGCTGAGGCAGCGAGGAGCTTGGGGGGACACAGCTCAGTCCATCCCACTCACCACAACTCCCAGCCACCGAGACCTCTCCAGGGTGACTCAGACCCCGTGACCCTCAAATTCCAGACGGCCGGTCCCCTACCCTGGCTCCAGGTGTGGGAGGAGCATCCCCCCCCCTCCAGCAGGTGTGTGGGCTCAGCCTGAGCAGGCTCGGCCTCCTCCCGCCCCGACCTGGCCTCTGTCTGCATAGACCTGGGGGGAGCCCGGGAGAGCCGCTGTCCCCTCCCACCCCCTCAGGGCGCTCCCCTGCTCCTGCTGGACACTGAGCCCAGTTGTGCCGCACGGCCAGCTGTGGGCACGGTCCCGCCCTAACCCCCGATGGCTGAGCGTCACGAGTTTGCTTCATTAACGCTCGCGTCTCTGGGGGAGAATAGGCCTTCAAACAGAGTGGACAGAGGAATTATAAGTGATTCTCATTTTCCTTTTTGCTTCTCTGTATGCAACGATCCCTCTTTACAATGGACGAGTGTTTCCTTTATAATCACAGAAAAACACTGAAACGGTATTTTTCAAAATTTGAAAATGAAACACACAAAAGACTAGCATGCCTCGGGGCTCTGTCCCTCGGAGTAATTTCCTTTCTGAGGAAAGTCGTTCTCCCGAACACCTGTGGTCGGCAGACCCTTTCATCACGCGCTCGCTGGACGTGCACAAACAGCGCCCGTGCCAGCCCCTTGCTCACCAGTGGCCGGCGTGCAAAAGAAAGACCTTAGCACGAACAAAATTCACATCAATGACGTTCATTAGGTATGACAGATTGCACCGCTGTGCGAAATGAAATTGCTAGTTTGGGGTTTAATGGTCGAAAAATGTGTCGGTGGCTCTGAGCTCTCTCGTTGCGGGCTGGGGTGTTCTTCGGTGGGTTGATGGACCGTCGTCTGGATCACCCATCGTCTCGTTGTCATAATTGACCCTTTGGATTCTTTGATGTGTTCTCCTAGTTATTTTTAACTGCCAATCCATTATGTTGACAGACCAGTCATTTAAAAGTGTTTTCCAAAATGTAATAATGAAAAATCAAAACATGCCATTTAATGAACGCCTGCTCTGGCCAGCTCCTGCTACATTTCCTGCTAACTGGCTGCTGCGATTTTTCTACATCGAGTGAGTGAAGTCACGACCTGCAGCCACGTGCTGGGGGGCAGCGTCAGGCCTGCGGGCGACACTCGGGTCCTCGGTCTCCACGCCAGGGCGGGCCGGGTCCGATTCCCCCAGCGGGCACTTCTGTCCGACCCCGAGGCCTTCCCCGTGGCAGGAAAATAGGACTTCATGTTTGGGGGTGCAGTGGCCTTGCCTTAACACTGAGCAGCTCTGCTCTCAGGAATTCAGGTTCATGGGAAAGATCTCCCCTCAGCCCCCTTATCTTCTCAGCTCTGCCGGACAACCCAGGAGAGTGAGCCTTTGTGAAAACGTCCCTGGCTAAGGAGAAGCTCGGCCTCTATAACTGGTTAGAACATCCCACTGGAGACCGTGGCCAACAGAAGAGGAGCTGAGTGAGACGGCAAGTCTGTCGGGCGTGACCTCAGGACGCCGAGAGTCGAAATGTGCCTCGAAATGACATGGCGAGAGTGATCGTCAGACATTTCCAAGGAGTTCTCTGCCAGTTTTTTTTAAAGCATCATAACACTGACCTCCCCGGTGGCGCAGCGGTTGGGCGCTGCGCTGTGGAGCTGTCCGCAGCAGCGACGCGAGTTCGACACCCGGCCGGGGAGATTCCCACAGGAGCGGCAGACCCCTCCTGCCTCCCCGCTGCTCCCCTCAGCAGTGCATTTCCGGCGATCTGCCTGTTCTGCTCCCCACTCTGTCTCTGGTGAACCCTCTCGCTGCCCCACACCTCTGGTCTGTACCCCAGCTTGTATGCATAAATGATAAATCTTTTAAAAATAAATAAATAAAAGCATCGTAACACTGGAAAATAAAAATGCAAACACTCAAGGAGACTGCACCCCACGTCTGCCTTGACGCTGAGGCATTTGAAGAGTTAGTCACTTCATCCACCAAAAAATCTGATTGAACGCTCCCATTATATTTGTCTTTAAGTTGCATTAAAACAAATACATAAAATAAAATAAAAACTCATATCCATCAACCATGGAAACTCCCCAGCCTCACCCCTGCGACGCTGCCATGCTTGAGACCCACAGTCCCAGGTTCCTACTGTCCGGTGGCGGCCTGGGGCCCAGCAGGAGGGACACACATCCAGGGGGTGAGGGGCCGAGGTCAGTCCGGCCGGCCACGCGCCCCGTCTCCCCGCCCTGGCCTCCGCGCCAGCTCCGCGGCTGAGCACACAGCCCGCTCCCCTTAGGCCTCAGCTTCCCCTCCCACCCCACTGCCCCGCGGCGGGCACCCCCGGCCCATTGGGGGCCCTCTTTGGGCTCCAAGCACTGCGCTGGGCTCCCGAGTCCAGGGACCCCGTCGGTGACCAGACGCCCGCGTTCTCAGTGCATCTCCACGCACTTTCTCGCCCACCGTGCGGTTCAGTTACTTTCAGTCAATGTCCTTATTTCCAATTTTCCAGCTAAAGATGGCAGAACACTCCTGACCAGAGGCTGATTTTCACTTCGGTCCCTGCTGCGAGTCCCCGACCGCTCGGGGGAGCGACGGTCCTGGACTCGGCAACGCAACTGCAGCCCCGGACGCGCCCCGGAGCAGGGGGGCGGTGGGCTCGGGCCGCGGAGCTGACCGGGCCCCCAGTGAGCGCCTGCGCAGAAAGCCCGTCGCAAGAGCCGCCGCCCGAGCTGGGGTGACCGCGAGCCGGGAGGGAGAGGAGCGCGAGTCTGCCCAAGACGGGGCGGGGGCGCGCGGGGCGCCAGGGCAGAGCCCAGCCCCCCGTGACCTGTCTAAGAGGTCCGTGGCTTGGTGGTTCACCCCATGCACGTGGAGACCTGCGGTCACTGCGTTTCTTTGGACAAGTCCTTGTTTCTGCTTGTCCAGTTGGAGAAGCACCTGGGGACACCGCCAGCAAAGCCAGGGACCCTGGACGCTGCTAGATGAGGACCCGGGGCCTGCCCAGCCTCGGGCCGCGCGGAGCAGACGGCCTGTTCGTGCAGCCCGGGGGGCGCCCTGCGAGGGCTGGAGCTTCCAGGGGAGCGTGACCCGTGCTCCCGCCCCCACCCCTCCAGCCAGGTTGCGGGCGATTGGTCAGTTAGCACAATAGCGCCTTAAAATATTTACTTTGCTGGTGACATATCATTTATTCCACTTGGCTTCAAAACGTCACCTGGATTCTTCCTCTCGGGGGCTGTAATCATGTAGATGTAAACATTTGGATTCTGTTTGGATGACCTCGTTTCTTTGAAGTTTGCCGTGTATTTTTAAACTGCCCTTTCTTCCACAAGGAACAGGAAACTTAGCACTAGCTAGAAAGCGCGGTCTCTGTCCAGGGGGACTGGTGACAGTTAATGACTTTAGATTCCACCGCTGCTCAGTCCACATTCTTCTCTGTTAGCGGCAGAGCCAAGAAAGAAAATCACAGAGGAATCTTTGATGTCAAAGGAAAGTGCCTTGATGGCAGGGAAGGGGCCGTGGGGGTCACTTCCTGAGCCGAGAGGGGAGTGGCAGGAGCCAGGACATGGACAGAGCGTGCAGGGACGTCTGGGCTGGGCACGCCAGGACCCAGCCTGGACTTTGGAAAATCGCAGCCAGCAGCCCTCATGCGACACGGCCCGCACACACCCTCCTTTTCCCGGGTGTGCTGAGCTCCTGCACGAGATCTGAAAGAACCAACTTTCACAGGAGAGTCTAAACACGCAGCCCGAACTGCCTGTTATTTAAAAGAAAGAATCAAAGTAGGGGCCTCCCTGGTGGCGCAGGGGTTAGGTCTCAGCACTATGAAGCTGTCCAGAGCCACTGCAGCACAAGTTAGATCCCCGGCCAGGGAGCTTCCCACAGGGCGCAGCAGACCTCTCCTGTCTCTCCGCTCCCCTCAGCAGTGTGTTTCAGTGGATCCACCTGTTCTGCTCCCCACTCTGTCTCTGGGGAGTCCTCTCACCCCCCCACACCTCTGGCCTGCACCCCAGCTTGTGTGCATAAATACATAAATCTTAAAAAAAAAAGCAAACACCAGTTTGTCTTGGATCGTGCATGAGAAATGGACGCCATGCGACCTCCCTGGTGGTGCAACGGTTGAGCGCAGCGCTGTGGAGCTGTTGGCGGCTGCGGCCCGCGTTTGATGCCCGGCCGGCGAGATTCCCACAGGGCGCAGCAGACCTCTCCTATCTCCCCGCTGCTCCCCTCAGCAGTGGGTTTCAGTCAGTCTGCTTGTTCTGCTCCCCTCTCTGTCTCTGGTGAATCTTCTCACACCCCCACACCTCTGGCCTGCACCCCAGCTTGTGTGCATAAATAAATAAATCTTTAAAAAAAAGAATCAAAGTAGGATTTGGGGCTCACCACCTCTTCCCAAGGGCGTCCGGCAGCATGAGCCTGGCCAGTCTCCGAGCACCTGGTTGGGGCCCGTGATCCGAACGAGGCTGAGAGGAAGCGGGCACCGAGGCGGGCATGGCCCTGCATGCCCGGGCAGGGGTGGGGGCAGCATAGCCGCGTGCCCGGTGTGGCCAACTCGGGAGCCAGGAGGAGCCCAGGCTCCGCAGCAGCCTCCGCCACAGTCTCCTTCCTCAGGCTTCCGTCGCTGAGCTGACATTCGAGGAGAGGGGTCAGCCCCCGGAGATGGGCTCTTGGGCCCCCTCTGTCCGACCCAGGCCACGCCCCGGCCCTTCCTCCTGCCTCGGCGAGCTGCAGGTCTGGGCACCCGGTGGCTGCAGAGGCAGAGACGGGAGCGCCCGCCACGGCGGGAAGGCTGCGCGGCGGCAGGGGCGCGGGGCACAGAGGGCCGAGCGGGAGGGCCTGGCCGAGGCCCCCGGCCAGCGTGTCTCGGACAGTCACGCTGAGCCGCGGGCGAGGCGCACAGGGCTGCTCTGACCCCTGAAATCACGGCTGATGCCCCCTGTTTTCTGTGTCCGGCTTTGTCGGTTACATTTCAAAGCCCCAGAGAGCACGATGTTTACAGTTTCATTCATGAAAAACTAAGTTCAAATATCAGGTCGTTGTCTCAGGTGAGATGACACATGCTCAGGAGGCTGAGGCCTCCTGGGGGTCTGCCCTAAGGGGCCGCCGCCCTGGAGTGTGTGCACGGCCCCCCACTGAGAGGACCAGTCGCAGCGGGTGCCCGCCACAGGGGCAGGGGAAGTGACATTTCTAAGTCCCCAGAAGGAACCGCCAAGGGCAGCTTCTCACGCACGACACTGGAGAAGCTATTTGGGGGGAGGGCTTGAGTCCCATAAGAACGTCAGGGAACATGCAAGGAGCAGTTTCCTAAAAGGAAATAGGAAGGCTGCTACCAAAAGAAGAGAAGCTAGCAAAGACCACAAGTCCACCGTGAGTATGATCCAAGGTGATTTCTAGAATATTCTGCCCCTTTCCAGAAGATTATCTCATGAGGGTCACATGTGAACCCAATGATGCTGCAAACAAGGAGAAAGGGGGACCAGACCCCCTGAATGAGGGGGCGGGCGTGCGGCCACAGACACGGAGAGCCCAGCGCCGCACGCACATCCACCGGCCCTCAGCGAGGGGCAGCCGGCGGGCGAGGGAGAGGAGGCCGTGGAAGCTGCAGTGTCCCCGCTCACTCTCCTCCTCACACTTACTGAACAGTCCTTGCAGCTCTGTCTAAAGCTCTGACTTACTTTTGAGAAGATAAAAGCCATCAAAAGCCAGGGACTTGAAACATATTTCCAGAGTCACCTTTACCATGTGGCCTTGGGGGTGTTTTGAAACCCTCTGTCGACTCACTAATTTCAGAGAGAGCGGCCTGGGCACAGAGACTGAGGACTCCTTGTGAAGTGGAGCGGCGAGGACGAGAGCCTGGGGCTCCTTTGCCCAAGAATTTGGAAAGGAAGGAACTACCCGACATGCAAGTGCTGAGGTGCGACCGGCCTCCGTGCAAACACACGTGGGCTGTTTGCCGCCCGCAGACGCGGGGCCCACACGTGCCCAGTCACAGAGGCTGCTGCCAAGCCCCAGAGAGGCTGAAGCACGTTACTGGCCGGGGCCGGGCCGTGTTTGTCTCGCACTTTCCGAGGGCGGGGTGCTCAGCGGCACGGACACCACAACCGCCTGCGGGGAGACGCCCTTGTTCCGCAGCAGGAGGGGCATCCCTCATGTCCATGCACCCTCCCTGGCCAGCACTGACTTCGCCTCAGACCACCACTCCTGAGTAGGGCCCCTGCTGGCAATCTCTGAAAAGAGAAATATCGCCTGCAGAAAATTCTTAAATTGCCCCATGGCTAATTTCATTCATTCTCGTCATCAATGGTTATTATAAATTTCCGCATCCCGAGCGCAGAACTGTCATTTGATGGTGTCCACTTTTTTATGGACACAACCCCAGGCTCCAGGAGCAGAATTCTTGCGGACACCAGGCCACGGGGCCACTTGGCTTCCAGAAGGGCCAGTCGCCCGGCCCGAGGTCGGCCAAGTCAGACGAAGGCTGGATTCACACAGGAGGTATTATCTCGGCTGAGTCTGGGAGAAAGTAGGGGGAGGGCAGAGGAAAAAGAAAGAGGTCCTGAAGGCGAGAGGAGATATTTGAGACATCTCAAGACCTAGAGTTTGAATTAGTGAGTGGTGAGACATGAACCTAGAAAATTCCACAGGCAACAGAAGCTTAAATGCAACAGCTTCGCAATCCAGGCTGTGGGTGCCAAGGCAGGCTCAGGATGGGGGTGAAGAGACACGGGAAAGAGATGGATGGGTTTTAGGAATGAAATTATACTTTATTGAAAGTAGAGACCCCTGAAGAAAGGACAGCGCTTCGTGCTTACGAAAGGGAAGTTTCGACACCACAAATATGCCACCTCTCCCAAAGTCGGTCAGCATGATGCTCCTCGAAATCCTATGGGCTTCGCATCCTCAAAGCTGAGGAGCTGGCCCCAGAATTCTGTTGGATGAAGGAGGAGAGACGGCACCATGGGCTTGTTCTGGGCAAACTTGGCCTGCCGATACCAGTGCCTGCGGCCACAGCCCTGTGGGTATTCTGATTCCAAATGCTCCTCAGCAATCACCGTCAGGAAGCCATTTGCAAAAAGGAAAGGTCTCTCACCTAAAAGGCCCAGACGTCAGGCAGCGCCCAGGGCCCACACAGGGAGGTCACTGGCAGAGAGGGAGCTCAGGGCTCAGGGTTCTGCTTTTATTGAGGTCAAGGGTAGCCCCAAAGGGATCACTTTTAAGTGGTGAGTTTAAAGCATCAGAATGAGAATTTAGAATATGGGAAGTGAAAGAAACAAGTGGCCCAAATGGCCAGCGATGGAAACAAGCCAAAATCTCTGAAACGAAGAAGCAAGTTGCAGAAGGAGACCCGGCTCTTCACCAGTCCAGGGCTGGCAGTGTGCGCGTTCAAGAGAGCCCTCTTTGAAGTGAGGTGGATTTGAAGTACACGTCTAGGAAATCAAAGCTCAAGTCAGGTATTTGCATTACAAAAGAGAAAACCTCACTGTCAGAACTTACACTGTGAGGCTGAATTTGTTCCCCTCAAAATCCGTATGTTGGAGTCCCAAGCTCCAGTACCTCTGAATGTTACTATATTGGGAGACAGGGGCTTTGTGGAGATAATTAACTGAAAATGGAGCCACGAGGGTGAACCCTAATCCAAGCACGCTCGGTGTCTGCACGAGGCAGGGGGATTCGGGCAGAGACGGCCCAGGCAGCGGATCCGCAGGGCCCAAGGCGGGTGCCTGGGCAGATGCTCCCTCTCCGCTCGGGAGGGGCCACCCTGCCCACACCTTGATCTCAGACTTTTAGCCTCCAGACCGTGAGAAAGTAAAAGTCCGCTGTTTCAACGACACTTTGTGAAACTCTATTATGGCAGTGCCCACAAAGCTAATAGAGAACCTTGTCCAATAGATACTGAATCTTAACACAGAGCTATGTAATTTCAACCTTGCACTCGGACCAAGATAGACACAAGGACCATGCAACCAAACAGAACATCCAGACTCACCAGAACAGTAAAAATGAAAATCTGCAATACCAGTGCTGATAGCACCTTGGCAACACAAGCAAAACAGAAGACACGTGGACCCATGGCCCAGCTAGTCCCCCACTCAGTGACAATCACACCATGCATGGCAGTACCACACAATAAGCCAGGAAAAGAAACCGCATGGATGCCCCACAGGAGAGAACTAGACTAGCAAATTCAGGTGCATTCACTTGATGGAATCACTTTTGTATCTGAAACAGTCATGACACTAAATCCCAGCTGAATGTTGCCACTCGGTTCTTGTAAACTGTAACTTTAAACAAAATGTATAATGAGACCAAATTGACCACATAATAATTAATGTAATCAAAAGTTCATTTCCTATGGTGTGTTTCTGGTCATAAAAAAAGCAAACGTCTACATAGAGACCCAGATGCTCCTAATATTAAACAATAAATTGCACATATTCATTCATTTCCCAGCTCAGGGTCATGGCTGGTCTGCGAAAGAATCCAGCCCTGAATGAGACAATCTCACGTGTGCACACACATGCACACACACTCATGTGCGCACACTCGGACTGAGACCCAGCGGTGACCCTCACGTGCACACCTTTGGCGTGCGGGAGAAAACCAGAGTCCCAGAGAAACCAGGCAGACGTGGGAGAGCCTGCCCACTCTCACGGTCAGTGGCCCAACCCAGAATCCACTGTGTTTTCTCTTCAAAATTCTCACCAAGTCATGTCGAATGAAACGGTGTTATTTGAGAACCTGTTATATTTGCCCTTTGTTTTTTTGAAAGATAATCTCACTGGGTAAAAAATTCAATGTTGGTGATTATTTTTTCTTTCAGAAAATCAAAGCTGTTGCTCCAACATCTTCTCGCTTACAGTTTCGTATGAGAAACACACATCTCCCCTCCCCTCCACACTGTCTGTTCCTCTCAGCCTTTCTGACTGGCTGCCTCTAAGATTTATCTTTCTCACTGATTTTGAGCAACTTGACTGTTAAGTGTCTTGAGGCTTTTCTGTGTGTTTCTGGTTCTTGGGATTCTCTGAGCCTCTTGGATCTGTGGCTTGATCATTTTCTTCAAATTTGAGGGAATTTTTGGGACATTTCCAGATTCCAAATTTGTGTTGCGTGACAACACATTTCTCACAAAAATAATTTTGGGCATTATTCATCCAACTAGTTTTCCCTCCCCAATACTTGGAAGATTCCAATTACATTGTGTTACTCTCCTTGGGACTGAGCCCCTGCTTTAAATATTTTTGTAAATGAAATCTTGCATTCTTTTATGTCTGTTCTTTCTTTTTTATTCTGTTTCATTGCTTCTGCTCTGCTCATTTTATAAGTGTCTCTCTCTCTCTCTCTCTCTCTCTCTCTCTCTCTCTCTCTCTCTCTCTCTCTCGTGTGTGTTTCATGTTGGGTTGTTTCTATTACAGTGCTTTATGTAGTGCTAATTACCAAGCACCAATTAAGGTGAGGTCATTTGCGTTTTCCAGCTGGATGACCAGTGAGTAAGGAAGTTCTCCGACCCAGCTGGTGGAAACAGGCACTGCCCTCAGACTCCCTGGCAGCAGGCACTGCACCTCTAGCCCTTCGGGAGGTTCTTCTCCAGAATGGAAAGGTTTCCTCAGATGCATTTGTAATCATCATCCACATTCCATGGGGTCACTGTCCTTCACGGCCTGACATCAAGTGTCTCGAAAAACATCATTTCAAGCATTTTGTCTGCTTTCTGGCTGTTTCAAGAAGGGTAAATCCTAATCCCTATGCTGCCACCTTGGCTATTTGAGCAAGTTCCTCATTTGACAGAATGGACTATTACAACTTCTAGACATGAACTATGTGAATATGTTTATACACATTAACATCAATCTTGACATGTACCATTAAGTAAAGAAAAATCAAAACTGTAAAATAATACATACTGTATCTAAAATCATTTACTTAGTTTAAAAATATACAAAGTTATCTATATGTTGGTTTTGGTTAATAAAGTATAAATGTATAGCTAGGAACCAAGAAGCACTAAAAATTTAGTGCTATTTAGTGCTATTAGTGCTAAAAATTTAGGCCATTAGTATCATCTGCTCAAGAATAGAGATTTGAATTTGCCTTTGGGGCTCTCTGTCCTTTGCTTACATTTGCATATTTAAAAAGCTCATAGCATGATCTTCCTGGCGGGAAAGAAGACCCTCTTCTAAGATGGAAAAATCCAAGCTAATATGGCTTTGGAGAGGTTATTTGTCCTCAATGATCACTGGGGATATTCTAAAAGTGTCAGCAGAGTCCTAACTACAAATGCATCGCTGCAAAATATTTTTCTATGGAAAAAGGTTTTGTTTTTTTCCTTTGGTAATTATCCATTTGGACTTAACCGCACACGTAAATTACTGTTTAGGGAGAAAAGTGGGTGTGTTTGCACGCTTATGTCTGTGGGCACACATTTTTCTTGTTCAAGGATAGCAAGAATAGAAAACCACAGATATTTGGAAAGATGTCTAGACTTCCTCAGGATTATAAAAGAACCAGGATTTGCTTGGCATTTATTATGGAATATTATCAGCACCAACTGACTCACACTCATCCAGCGCCGGTGTGAAGGGCCAGCCAGGGCCGGCCCGGGAAGCCTTGCGCTGCTTCCCTTGAAGAGATGGGGAGTCCCACCATCACACGTAGCAAGAATGGGCCGACCTGGGGCCAGCAAGCATCTGGTTGGTGGGAGCTTCTGACGGTTTGGCCTGGATTTGGGGGCAGACATTCCCGCTGGTGGGCCTGAGGTGGCAGTGTGAGCTCAGGAGGCGAGAGAAAGGAGCACAGACAATGCAGAGGAGCTTCTCGATGCCCGACAGCAGCTGGGCTGGGCAGACCCACAGCGGCTCAGGGGCTGGCTGCCTCAGGAACCCTGCTCCTGTGACAGGTAGACCCAGACGGCTGTGCCCAGCGATGCCGTCGAAAGAACAGAGGGAAGATGTAACCTGGCCCCTGTCCTGCGGCCCCCCAAATTGAGCAAAACGACCCGGGGTCTGGAGGCACAGGAGCAGAGAGAGGGGTTCCCCGAGAGCAGGGAAAGCTCAGGAATGGCCGAAGATTGTGGTCACTGACGAAACAGACGCCCAGAAAAATCCGAATGTCGGATGAACAACAAATGTTTCTTTTTCGTACAATCATGCCTCATGCATGTATGTATGGCACATAGTTACACAAAAATGTGTTCACTGCTTACCTGACACTCCACTTTAACTGGCATCCTGCTGTTTGTAAATCTAGCAGCCCCCTCCGAGACCACACAGGGAGATGAGGGTGGTCCCGAGTGCTGGTGCGACTCTGGAAAGACCCACGAAGGACGGGACTTGAGAAAACACTAAAGGTTGCAAGAAAAAATGAGAACTGGGAGGGGAGTAGTAAGGAGTTAACACGTCGCCGTCTTCAACATACTTCATAGGCGAGATCAAGGGCAGAGGGACGCCCGCAGATGTTGGAAAAGGAAGCCCGGGACAAGGGCTTGGACGCAGCTTTGCACTCAAGAATTCTCGATAATGAGCCATGGTCCTCATTGAAGTCTGAAACCAATTAGAGGCAAAAACATGCTTGGCTTCAGAATTCAATCAGAACTGCCAGTGCGAGGCGTCGGTTCTGAAGGATGAGGAAGAACAGCTCTGACTGGGCCCCTCTCCTCCGCCCATCCCCCGGTGCAAACAGGCAGATCCCAGGAAGGGATTGGAGAAAAACACCAACACTTTTCACATCCCGGGAGCTCGGGGTGGTGGCAGGTGCCACCCTCTGTTCTCGGAGAGGAAATTGCGGGATGGAGCTGCTAACTTTGGGGTACTGGGTGACCAGTGGGTCTACTGGCAGGCTGAGCTTATGAGCCCCATAGAACCCTCCTTTGCCTGTTCCCTAATCCGCCCCCACACACACACACTGGAAACAGGGAATTACTTGGATAGGAACCTCATCGCTACCCAGCCTGCACACCTGCACCCCCATTGCCATGTGCTGATGAACCTGGATCACGATGGAGCAGCTGACTCCCAGCTGCTTCCAGCAGCAGCAGCCAAAGCTCTGAAGGAAAGAAGGCCCCGGGCACACTCTTCACAGGGCCTACAGGACAATTCTTCGGGGCAACAGCTGTGACTGGCCCGAGAAAAGAGAGCCATGAAGTGAGTATTCAGGAGTGGGCTAGAAAGTGCCTCTTCTAATTATGTCTCCTAAACGTTTCCAACCCAGACATGCAAATGACAGAGTATGGACAAAGGCTCAAGCTATTCAAGGGCGTTTTCTGGCCTGGCAGAAAGTTTTCTTACCCATGCTAATTTGGGCATGCACATTAAGATTTTGCATGAACATTTATGGCCAGGAAGCAATGGGGGTGTATGCAATTTTCCCAGAATCGAAGACTGAAAATGCTCACTGCCCCAGGGTCCTACTCTTCCTGAGGTGGTGGGCTAAAGAAGTCATAAGTAGGAGAGACACATGCTAAAAGTGGCAGGTCCAAGCAATTTGAGATTGAAGTACTGGGGGAAATTGCTTAAAGAACGGAATCTCTTAGTCTTTGAGGTGTTTGTCCAGCTCCAGCCTCTGCCAGCAAGATGGCCCCATGGGCAACATTTCTACAAAGCTTCCTCCTGAGGCTCCCTATTTGTGGATATCACATACAGTGCTGCTGCTGCTGCTGCTGCTGCTACGAGTCTGTCCTTGGACACAAACGTGGGCACACATGCCCTCTAAGCCACACGTTCGGGTAGACGCAACAGATGCTCGATGCTCGATTCAGCGACTGAAGAAGTTTGAAGTGCTTTGGAACCACATGGTGTGGGGATCTAGCTCTTCAACTGCCGGTTTTATGAGACTTAAATACAATCACGTCTTACTCATAAAAATTTAGCATTTGCCTTGAGATGTGCTATGAGTGTAAAATACACCCGACTTCATTGACAGTATAAAAAAATCCAAAAGATCTCATTAACGAGTTTATATCAACCCCATGACGAAATGATACTTTGGCTACACTGGGTCAAATGAGATAAAGTATTTAAATTAATCTCACTTATTAAATGTTTTCTTTTTTAAGACATTACGAGAAAATGCAAAGTCCTCATGTGACTCGTGTTATACGTGTGCTGGAGAGCACAGCTGCCATCTCTCCATCCGCACAGGCTCTGTATCTTTACACACTCACACACAAGGCGGATCGAGCCCACCTCCTGCCTAACTGCAGGTGCCAGGTGCCGGGGGCCGAGGCTGGGGGGCTGGAGCTCAGGCTGAGGTCTCTGTCTCCATGGGGGCGTGAAAGCAAGAGTTGAGCTCTCCTCCTGCCACCCTGTGGTCCCTCTCCTCTCGGGACCTCCGGTCAGAGCAAGGAAGCTGAGAATCTGTGAGCATCACAACAAGAACAACCACGGTTGACTTGAGAAACGTGGAGCTAACCCCGGGTCGCTCGCCCTGAAGATGCTGGGCCAGAGAGCTGTGGGTCTTCTAGGTCTTTTACCTGAAGATTCCAGGCCCCTGCCACCCCTCCATCGGGCACTGTAAGCCCCAGCAGGATGGAGCTTGGGGGTGGTGAGTGTGTGGAAAACTCTGAAGAGGGCGTGGAGGCCAGAGAACAGAGGGAAGAGATTAGGACAGAGGGCTGGACATGGTGGCCTAGCCCAGGCTGCCAGGAGGGCAGGGCCACCTTCCAGATGAGTGTGTCTGCAGGGGACAGTCGCCATGAGTCACCTCCCTCCAGGAGATGGAGCTAGCACACAGCTGACATGCACGTCGTGAATGCAGCTACGAATCTGGCTCTGGCCCTTGATCAGAAATGAGCTGAAGTCACCTCCCCCGCCCTGCCGCAGCCAGAAGATGCTTGCTGGCGTGATCAGGCCACTGAAGAATCAGTTCCGGGCCTCCCTGGGGGCGCAGGGGTTAAGTTTCAGCCTGTGGAGCTGTCCGCAGCCCCTGCAGCACGAGTTCGATCCCCGGCCAGGGAGCTTCCCCCAGGGCGCAGCAGACCCCTCCTGTCTCCCCGCTGCTCCCCTCAGCAGTGGATTTCAGTGGATCCACCTGTTCTGCTCCCCACTGTCTCTGGTGAACCCTCTCACTCCCCACACCTCTGGCCTGCACCCCAGCTTGTGTGCATAAATAAATAGATCTTTATAAAAAAAAAAAAAAAAAGAATCAGCTCCCCGCAGCCTTCTCCCGTCTGCCTCACACAGCTGAGCCCCACAGCCGGAGGGGCAACCTCATCACCACCAGCCCTGAGGGTCACATGTCCGGAATAACGAGAGCGGCTGGAACACGCAAACCTCGTGGACTGCGAGCGCCGCGCGAGCCAGGCCTCCCAGCAGGCCGCGCCGTGTGCACCTCGTCAGCCCCCATAAACACGCGGGCGAGGGCTCTTAGTGCCGCGGCCTGGGCCCAGGAGGCAGCCGAATGGCGGGGAATGAAACGGACGTGTCCTGCCAAGCCTCGCTTCTCGCCAAGCTTTCTTCCCGGTGATCTGAAAGGAAAGGGGCCGAAAACTTTAAGAGATGAAATAATTTATTTTCTAAAAATCCAGACGACTGGCAGGTTGCGCAGAGAGCAACCCCAAAGAGTAGTTAGCAGACGGCGGTCTTTGTTTGCAGAAGCTCAGCTGGACGGCGTCGGGGGGAGGAGTGGCCGGGGCTGCCGTCCAGCGCTTGCCGCCGGGTGGGGGGTCTGGGCCAGCGCTGGGGACACCGCCGGGGGGACTGTGCACGCAGAGTCCAGAGCCTTGGTGCAGAGACCTCTGCGCTGGGCCCTGCAGAGGGAGGGGCATGAGGAACTCTAGGGGATTCTGCAAGCCCTGCAGACCCCCCAGCAGGGGACACACGCGCCCAGCCCTGGCATCGGCATGGGCAAGCCGGCCAGTCTGGTCTCCTGGCTTTTCGATGCCCCAGCGAAAGGCCAAATCAGGCCCAAGGCAGTGGCCCGGGGAAGGGACAGTCTCCGGTCCTCAGGGGAGGGGTGGCCGAGGTCACCCTGTCCCCCCAGCCCACTCAGGAGCTGCGGCCAGGTCAGGAGAGCACACACCCACTCCGTCACCCCAGAAGCCCCAGCCCCCCATCCTTATGCGCACAGGGGCCTCCACACGGTATGAGAATCCGCCCCCCAGCCTGGAGCTTTTAAAAATACGTCCAAGCTCATAAGAAAGTCGGTATTTGGAAAACAAGAATAAGAAAGGAAAAGCAGCGGCGGGTGGAATCCCACCAGGCGGAGAAAACCCCCGCGGAGTTTCCAGAGCAGCCAGCTCCGCTTCCCTTCCCAGGCGGCCGCGCAGCGCACCCCGCGGGGGTCCCCGCCCGGCGCAGTCCCGGGGAGCCCTCGAGTCGCCCGTGTCCTCTGCTGTCCCTGGGCTCTGGCTCGGATCCGCCGGCTGCTCCTGCTGGGGAGACACACTGGGGGCGCCCAGCCCGTGGCCCCAGCCTGGAGGAACGTGGGCGGGTCCATGACCAGCCACAGATCCCGCAACCAGATGCAGGTGCCAGCGCCCGCGTCCAGGGGGCCGCCCCACGGCCGGAGACCACGAAGCTGGTCCACGCGCACGCTGGGCGCACCCCTCGCCCCCGTCCGTGAAAGACCCCCCAGCTGTGACTCCACCCCGAAAGGCCCCCGTGCTGGAAGCCCCCGCCCCTGAACGTGCCCTCGCCCGTGGACCGCGGGCAGCGCGGGCACGTTGCACCCCCGTGACCTCCCGCTGGCCGCGGAGCGCGCTGCTCCCAGGTCCCGAGGTCCCTCGCAGGGCGCCTGGCGGGGTCGCCCTTGCCCTCTCCGCCCGCTGTCTCTGGGGTGACTGTGCTTGGAGGAGGGCGAGAGCGAGGGGGACTTCACGGGCTTGGGGAGCAGGGGAGGCTGGGCCCGGGTGGAGAAGGAATAAGCAGTAATGTGTGGAAACAGGCCGGTTTGGGCATAAAACCAAACTCCTCCCCCTAGAGCCTCCGGGTGAAGACAGAGCCATAAAAAGGCATCCCCAGCTGCCCAGCTCTGGGATCCTGCCCCCCGGCAGCGGGGCGCTTACCCGCTCAGGGAACCTCTCAGGGCAGCGGACGGGGGCGCAGGCGGAGGCGGCTGCTCCCCCGGTCCGGAACCGGACCTTAGGCTAACTCAGGCTGGGGTTGTCCGGGTCGAGCTGGAAATGTTGGGAAAGGAGAAGACAAAAACGCCCAGGAGGGCCTCCCCGGTGGCGCAGCGGTTAAGCGCTGCGCTGTGGTGCTGTCGGCAGCGGCGACGCGAGTTCGACGCCCTGCCGGGGAGAATCCCACATGGCGCAGCAGACCTCTCCTGCCTCGCCCGCTGCTCCCCTCAGCAGTGTAGTTCTGATCTGCCTGTTCTGCTCCCCACTCTGTCTCTGGTGAACCCTCTCGTCGCCCCACACCTCTGGCCTGTACCCCAGCTTGTATGTATAAATAAAATAAATCTTTAAAAAAAAAAAAACGCCCAGGAAATTCTCAAGCGTCTTCGGCTGGTGCGACTGTTTTTGTGAATCTCCAGTTAATACAAAGCAAATCGGGCCGAGCCTCCACGGGCGCGCATCTCCTTGGGGCGCGCATCTCCTTGTGGCGCGCGCCACCTAGTGGTCCGTCTTTGCATCCTCCCAAGGACACAAAGTCGCTGCGCCCCAGTACCCCACACCCGGCCGGTCTGCCTGCCCTTCCCGCTGAGAGGCAGGCACCGCGGACCTCTCCCCCGGACCCTTCCTTTCTCGAGGATCACACTGAGCTTCAGCCTGCGGTCATTAACCGGGTCCTGGCGGCCCATCACCTGGGCCCCACGCCCAGGCTCAGGCCACCGGCGCGGCTGAGACGGGCCCTCCACAGCGCCCGTGCCACTTTGACTTCAAATTACCCGCCAGGGACACCCCTGCTCCTCCTGGCTGCCAACACTCCCTCCGCATCCAGACCCTGCTGTGGGCGGGACCCCAGGAGTCAGCAGCAGGGGCCCGAGGTGGGCCGGGAGGGCTGGCTCCGTGCTGACCGAGGAGCGTGGCGACCGGCTCTGGGCGAGACTGGAGCAGGCAGCGCTGCGGAGCCACAGCCAGACGGAGCAGCGTCGGCGCAAGAAGGGGGCAGGGGCGCCCCTGCAGGCTGGCCCCCCTTCAGTCAGCCCATTCATCCTGCGAAGACTCTTTGGGGAGCTGTTAGGCCCCACGTCACAGATGAGAAAACAGCCCCTTGGTCAGTTTGCTGACGGGACATCACCCGCCTCTTACCTGAGCAGACGTCATCATAGGCCTCAGGTTCTCCTGGCTCGTCCCTTCCAGACGGAAAAGCAGCCCCAAGCACCTGCTCACGCCCTGGCTTACCCTGGGCATCGCACCTGGCCTCTCCCGGCTGACACCTGTGCTCCTGGAGCCACGAGAGCGGACCCCCGCTCCCCTTCCCCGGCCGGGCTCTGGGAGAATGTTCTGGACAAGGTGCAGAGGACCCAAGTGTGCTGGGCTCCTCCACCGCAGCCGGGCGTGCTTCTTGCCAAAACGGGCGAACGTCCTGTCCTCCAGCATCACAGCTGGTGACCCAGAAAACCGCTGCACAGAGCCCGTGGCCACCCGGCTGGGACCAGGCCCCAGCGGGCACCCACGCTGCTGTCCTCCTCACTCCTGCTCTCATGCTGTGGTCATCGTGACAAGTGACAATACCCTCAGTGGTTTCAAACAGCCAAGTGGACCTGCAGGTCAGAAGTTGGGGAAAGATCTCCCCCAGCTCAGAGCTGGGCCTGGCTGCACTCCCTGCTGGCGCCACTAGGGGGAGTCGGGTCCTGCTCCTTCGGGTCTGGCAGAATTTGGTTCCTAGTGGCTGTAGGACTGATGTCTGACTTTCTTGCTGCTTGTCATCTGGGACAGATTTCCCAGTTCCTAGAGAACAGATGGGGTGAACAGGATGGGCTCCCAGAGAGCGGTGGACTCTGAGGGTTAGCCTGGAGTGCATGTGGGCGCTGAGCCCCTGCTCTCGGTCCTCAGAATTGTGGCTCAAACCCAAGTCTCCGGAAAGCAGAGGGCCTCCCCCGGCCACACTCGTGGCAAGTAGGTGCCTTTTCTTCACGGTCTGTGTTGCTCCCGCCACTGTCCCGAGCTCTCGGACGTTCATCGCCAAGTGTGGCCTGCCCCCTGGAGGGCCCTCCCCTCCCAAGGTGGGAACGTTGGGTTCTGGGGCCTGGAGCTGCTGGGTCGGGCGCCCTCACTGGGGCAGCTGGTTTCCCCGGGATTCAGGGAAGGTCGAGGGTCAGAGCGCACAGGCTGGAGGACAGGACCCAATGCCCTAAGCCCAGGAGGAAGGGGCTGGGCGGTGTGCGGGGGGGACACTGGCGGCAGCAGGCGGGGGCAGAGCAGAAGCGGACGGGTCATTGCTGGGGACAAAACTGGAAACTGGGGAGTGGGGGGGCTGGGGATGCTCCTGGCGCGAGTGTTGCTGCCAGCAGCCGTGGAACTGCGCTGTACAGCGAGAGGAGAGCCGCAGGCCGGCGCCCCCGGGGCTGGGGAGCAGGGACACCGTGGGGCCCTGCCACACTTGCCAGGAGCTGCGTGAGCCCCCGCAGCGGCCCTGATCTGAGGCAGAGGCCTGCGCTCCTGGACGCCGCCCATCCAGCCCAGCAGCGCCCACGGAGGCGAGGCCGGACTGTCCCCTTCGGGAGAACAGGCTCCGGGAGGCGGGAGAGGGGGCAGGAGCCGCGCGTGAGGCCGTCCTGGAGACGGGCACCCCCGGCCGGCCGCCCGCGGGAAGGGGGCAGCACGGCGGACCCTCGCTGCAATGTGAAGAGCTTGCATGAAAGCAGAGCGATGTCAGAGCAGTGCGGACCATCTGCGGTCCTGGGCTGCAAGTGGGGCGGCCGGGGAACCCTGGGGTGCTGTCGGCTGAGCCCCGGGCGGGCACTGCAGGCCCCGGGCAAGACGGCGCCGTCAGGGAGGCGGCGCGGAGGACACCGCTCCTGGGCACGAAGCCGAGCCGCCGCCCGCAGGGGCCGGGAGCCCCGTCTCACGAAGCCCCCGGAGGGCAGTGGCCGGGGTGTCGGCTCGCGGCTGAGCCCACCAGCCGGCGGAGCAGGGACAGAGGGTGCGGGCTTTGCCGTCACTGCCCAGCGGGCCGGCCCCCAGGGACCCCAGGCCACAGCCTCTGGGCGAGCGGTCAGGGCGCCACGCCCAGGCAGGGCAAGCACGGCCCAGCGGAGCGGCCCACGGTGGCTGCGGCTGCGGCTCCTGCTTGGGTGGGCGCAGCCCCCACTTCCAAGGAGGCTCCTGGAAGTGGAGCACCGGGGAAGATGGGGACCTCTTCCTCCTGATTCGCACCTGGGGACCCCACGCCCCGCGCTGCAGGCAGAGGAAGGCGGAGAGAAAACGGTGCCCCCGCCCAGGGCGAGTTCGCAGGAGGGCCTGGGCCCAGCTCCAGGGCGGGCTCCCCGCGACGCTGAGCCTCCGGAGCAGCGGCTGCCCTGTGTCCACGTTGGGACCCCACCGCCCTCCCCGCCCCCTCCCGCCCCCGCGCGCCTACGGCCAAGACAGCCGACCACGGCCGGGCCCCACAGGACGAGAGGAGATAAAGGCCCCGGAAGCGCTGCCGAGTCTGGCTTTCGTGCCTAATGTCGTCTCTGGAGACCCCGCTCAGAGCCTTTTATTCTCTGTTCATAAATTCTTATGATAACAGCTTTATTTGGGAATTAATCCAGATTCCCATTATTCTTGGAGTAGAAAGCAGGCTCCTTCGCTTATGTCACAAACCCTCTGGACGCCGCCGCAGCCCTCTGGCAGAGCGCGGCGGGCGGTCTCGCTCACTCCCGTGTTTCGGAATCGTATCTTAAAAGTGCAAGTGTCATTTAAAAGGGGTTCCGAGTTCCAGCCCCTCGCCAGCACACGGGAAACGAGTCGCACGACAGGGGATCTCTCAGCTGGCAAACGGGACGGCGCTTGCCTCTTTGGGCGCCCAGGCCAAGCCTGCCGTCCCCGACACGCCCACGGACACGCTCTTCAGAGCTGACCTTGTGGGGTGAGCAGCGCCTCCGGGGCGGGGTCATCGTCCACGCTTCTGGGCTGGAGGGCTGCGGGCAGCGGCTTCTCAGAACCTCAGCCCAGGTCAGGAGAAGCCCCAGGTCCAGCTGAGCTGGCAGCGCAGCCATCCCCGGGCCCAAGCGACGAGGCCGGGAGAGATCTTGTCTTGACGAAGCCCTCCAAGGGCCACGTCGCTGCCGGACCCCGGGGGTGCGACCCCCACACCTCCCTGCTGACCAGCCCAAGCCGGAGAGTCGTGGCAGAGCTATCCCTTGGATCAAGCAAGGAGGGACTCTCCCAGCTGTGTCTCGCTCCACAGCTGGGTGTCAGTGGGGTTCCTGGTGGGGGGCGGGGGGAACGTCCAGGATCTCGGCCCTCGGCCCGGTGGCTCCGCGGCCCGCTCGGCCCCCAGAGGTCCGTGTCCAGGAGCGGCGGCGAGCGCCCTCTGGGGCAGCGACTCAGCCGCTCCGTGCGGGCGGCTTCACCAGTTCAGGCAGAGCCGAGTGTTGCCCTTTGCCCAGAGGCTGGAATTAGCTCCGAGGGACTTCCCTGATGACGAGGTTTGCTCTGCGTGCCTCCCGGCAAGCAAGTCCTCGCGAACACTCACGTTAACCCCCCGCAGAAACACCGGCCAGTCCCGGCTCTGCCTGCAGACGCGTCCTGGGAACCAACTGTCACCCCTAAAGCCCCTTTGGGCGTCACAGCGCCGGGAGAGAGGATGTGGGTGGTGGTTCTCAGTCTCTGTCACATCCCCACCACGGGCCGAGAGGCTCAGAGTTCTTGCCTTCCCCGGGGAGCCCCCAGACTTGACAAGGGACCACGACTTCAGTGTCCTTGACCACGACGTCCCCTGGCATCGCTGGACACTGGTCACCTGCCACGTCTGCCCCCAGTCTGTGGTGTGACAGCGAGAGGAGGGGGAGGGGCCAGTCTTCTTAAATACTGGTCCTTTGGAAGAACTGGCCCGGGTCACTTCTGCCTCTCGGCAAAGCGAGCCCAGGGGCAGCTCCTTGCACCTGCTCCGGGAGCCGCGGCCGTCCTGGGCCCGTGCCCTTTCCTCTCCGGGCCGGCAGGGGAGCAGTGCCCTGGTTTATCCACCTGCCGCCAGGGTTCAGCATTTAGACAGTCCCGTGCCGGCGACGCCTAGGAAGGAAGAAGGTGCGTGTGTTATTTTTGTGCCGCTGGAGCTGAGTCTTCAGGGCAACTCGGAGAAGAGCATCCCCGGGCCGAGGGCTCCGGAACAACACACCCACACTCGTGGTTTCGGAGAGCAGAGATGCACCCGCTCCGGATTCCAGAAGTTGGATTCTGAAATCAAGGTGCAGGCAGCACCACGCTGTGGGGGGCAAAGGTCTGAACTCCGGGGACTCTCTCCCTGGCCTCGGCCACCTCTGTCACATCTGCGAATGAGCGGGGTTTGGCTGCGGCAAAAAAGAAAAAAAGTGATTCTCACCCCCAGGGAGAGGGAGAGGGAGGAGGCCCAGTTCAAGCAGGGTGCCAGGTGGAGCTGCTGGGTGGCAGAGGCCTGTGCTGCTGAGGCCGCCCGCCCACAGCTGCCCGATGGGGGCTTCCTCTGAGCGACTCTGTGGGAGAGAGGAAGCGGCGTCACTGCGCCCTTTTAAAGACTCCCAAAATGGGGGCCTCCCTGGGGGTGCAGGGTTAAGTCTCAGCCTTTCGAGCTGTCCTCAGCCACTGCTGCACGAGTTCGATCCCCGGCCAGGGAGCTTCCCCCAGGGCGCAGCAGACCCCTCCTGTCTCCCCGCTGCTCCCCTAGGCAGTGTACTTCATCGGATCCCCCTGTTCTGCTCCCCACTCTGTCTCTGGGGAGTCCTTTCAGCCCCCCACACCTCTAGCCTACACCCCAGTTCTTACATGCATAAATAAATAAAAATAAAAATCTTTTTTAAAAGGGTGCTCAGCTCCACCCGTCCTAGCAGCCCCTCCTCGGCTGGGCCGGCAGCAGAGCTGGGGACAGTCCTTCCGCA
Source organism: Scalopus aquaticus (assembly GCA_004024925.1). NCBI lineage: Eukaryota > Metazoa > Chordata > Mammalia > Eulipotyphla > Talpidae > Scalopus > Scalopus aquaticus. The sequence goes on from PVIJ01011049.1 coordinate 53,093, forward strand.
CCCCGACTGGCTCAGGCCTCCCCACCTGGTGCCCGGCGCCCACCTCTGGCTCCATGGCCCTCCACCCCCAGCGTCTGTGCCTCCGCTCAGCACAGGGACGTCCCCACAGTGGCCCCTGCCCGGCCGGGAGGGCCGCGTCCTCACTTGCTGCTCCTGCAGAAGCCCTGTCTGCAGACTAGATCCCATGCAGGGCCGGTGGCATGAGATTGGGGTCTGCTCGGCACCCGACACCGTGAGTGTCCCCCAGGCACGGCTGTGTGTCTCCAGCTCCCCTGCCCCGAGCTGCCTGCTCTCTCCGCGGCCCGGGCACAAGCCCCTCCGCGGCTCCACCTGCCCGGCCTCAGCCTCGCGTCTCCGCCGCTGGGCGCGGGGGCGGCCTCCAGGCTGCGCGCTGCGGGTCACGGCGGGCTGTTCCCGTCGGCGCGTCGGGGCTGCTCCGGGTCTTTGGCCGTTCCCCAAAGGGGCGTTTGGTCCTTTGCCCTCGACCTCGTGCAGGGACGGCGCCCAGGACTGTCCCCCCACGCCGCTCCGCGACCGTCTTTATGGGATGCAGCTTTCGCCGTTCGGAAGGGTCCGCTCGCCCTGCGCGCTCCCGAGTCCCGGCGCCCGCCCAGCTCCCGGTCACGCCCAGAGCGCCCCGCTCTCTTCGGGGCGCAGGCGTCGTCCCACAAGGAGCCCCAGGAGATGCGTTTGAGAATTCAGGCCGAGACAGCCCGCCAGCCAGTGGGACCCACCGGGGGGCGCGGGCATGGGGTCCCCGCGGTCAGGGGTCCCCCTGTCAGCTCTGTGCTCGCGGCCTGTCAGCTCTCTCCGCCTCTTGCAGGCCCGGGGCCTGCGCCTCCCGCTGGGCGCGGACCGGAGCGCTCGTCCTGTGTCCTCCGCCTGCGGGGCCCCGACACCGGCCGCTGCGGGTGCCGCGTCCCGGGGCTGCGCGTCCTGGCGCTGCCCTCCGCGGCCGCTGCCCCTCCGCGGGGAGCCGGGGCCACGCGGGCTGCCTCGGCCTGCGGAGTGTCCACAGTGCTGACTCAGTCACACACACACACCACGCACCACACACGCGCCCCACGCGACACACACCACACACACCACACACACGCCACACACAAAAAACACACACATATCACACACCCACCACACACCGCACACACACCCCACACACAACCACACACACACACCACATACATACAACACACCCTGCATCCTGACAAACATGCTATAACTGACTGTGGTGTTCGTTCAACTGTGTGCATGGCTTCTGGTGTGCATAAAGTTTTTCTTCAGTTCTTATGAGTTCTTTATTTTTTCATTAAATCTGGTTTTCGGGTCATAGTGAAAAAGCCTTTCCCCAGAGGAATTCACTCTCGTTGCCTTCTACACTTGTGTGACTTCAGTTTTTCAGTTACATTTTCTAACTCATTGAGAGCTCTGCGGGGCCGGGGGTGGCCATTCAATTGTCTTACCGTCATTTATTAAAACGCCAGGCACCTCCTAGATTTCAGACAGCACCTTCACCGTGTGCTAAACTTCCTTATGCACTTGGGATATTTCTAGACTTTTGTTCTGTCCTATTTATCTCTCTCTATTCATGTGCCAATACAATAAGTTTTCTTTTCAAAAAAAACTTTCTTTTTACATTTACTAGGAAATATAAAGGCACACTGCAACGCTCAGAGGGCGCCGCGGTGACGGCTGTGTACCGACACCCAGCTCGCGAGTGCAGCCACAGCGCCCAGTGCCCTGGCCTCCAGGCCGGCCAGCAGGGGTTGGCCTGGCCAGGGCGGACAATGAAGGGAGGAGGCAGTGAGGCAGCAAGATTGCACCCACAGAAAATGGGGGACTCGTGGCAAACCCCTGCTACCTCTCACGAGCTGGGAGCCGGGGAATCCAGAGACAGGCGAACCCACCCCAGGCCCCGAGGCCTCATCCTAGAGTGTTCGACAAGCGCCTGGCTGAATTTCAGAATTGCTATTGCAATTTATTGCGGAAAGCAGAGACTCTACCTTGCCCCCCCCTTCTTTGAGCTGGTATATCGACGGTGTTTGTGTACAGGCGGAGGAGTTGTGTCTCCTCGTTTTGCAGAACTGCAGGTGGAGAGGGCCTGGGCCTCAGGAGCTAGGCCCGGAGCTCCAGTCCATGCCCGGAGCCGACTGGACAGGGGCTGGCTCTGAGCTGCCGCGGTCAGGGATGGAGACACGGGGTGGAGTGTTTTGCATGGGAGAGGGATGTGAATCTCTGAGGGCGGGGTGCGGGGACAGGCTATGGCGGGTGCCCCAGGGACCCACACCTTCTGGTATTCACATCTGTCTGGCACTCCTCATCCTGAAGTGTGGGATGGAAGTGCTGGCTCGTTTCCAAGAACACCAGCCAGCTCTGGATGGAGCCAGCGGACTGCCCTGAGCTGCCTGTGAAGAGGCCACTGGCCCGAGGGACGCTGGCCACCGGCCACATGAGGAGCCAGGGAGGGGGTTCGGGAACACCCAAGTGCCTGTGAGGGACCCAAGGAGACCCAGCAAAGAGACGCCGGGACTCTGGACCCACGAGTGGTGTGAGGCCTGGACTGTCTGCTGCACGGACCTGCAGACTACTGGGGTCCGTCGCTGTGAAGCCGCGGAGAGAGATGTGACTTCTAGCCTCGGGCCCCAGGGAACTGGAGGAGTTAGCCCTCCAGCGGGGCGTGTGCACTGCAGCCCTGCCCTATGCCCCTGAGGCCCTGGGTGAGTGTGGTTGCAGGAGGAAGTCCCCGCCGTGGTGGGCAGGGGCGTGCAGGGCCCGCAGGGGGCAGCAGGCACAGTGGACCTGGGTGTGGACTCAGTTTGGAGTTGAAGTATCAGGAAGGACCCCTGTTTACACAGCGGCCTGGGAACTCGGCCATGGCTGGACACAGGGGGGGCACCCATCCCAGGCTGCCCCGGAAGCTCGGGGGGCAGGGGCAGAGGGCTGTGCTCTCAGACCCCTCCCAGCGCAGACTCCCCCTGGCCTCCCCAGCCTCCTCTCAGGGGAACCCCCTTTGCACAGGCAGCTGCAGCTGGGGAGACCTGGGCCGGGGACCCCGCCCCACAGTGTCTCCTAGGGTGCAACTTAGGGCGAGCAAGAGAGGGGCTGGGAAAGGCGGAGACAGACACCGGCCACAGCAGATGGGCTCCTCGGAGACACAGTGGCCGGCTTGGCCATCTGAAAAGCCACTCGGAGGAGGACTTAGCCGCCCGGGCCCAGAGGGCGAGCTGCGGCGAGGCCCTGCGCGGAGCGACGGCGCCCCCTGGCGGCCGAGCCCGGTGCAGCGCCCGGGCGCGGAGGCCGCTGGGAGCCGGCGCGGGTCCCTCAGGGCGCCGGCAGGGGGCGCCGTGCGCCGGTGAGGCCCCCGCCGAGCGCTCCTCTGGGAGCGGCCCGGTCACAGGCTGTTTCCGCGGGCGCAGGACCCCCAGTCCAGGCCGGCCCTCAGAGGGGCCTGGGCAGCCCGGTGGTCGCCAGGCTTTCTGGGCTCAGGGGACACAGACGGACACAGGGGGCTCAGGGGGACTCAGGGGCGCTCAGAGTGTTCAGAGGGGGTGCAGAGGGACTCGGGGTTCAGAGGGATTCAGAGGGCACGAAGGGACTCGGGGTTCAGAGGGGCTGCGGGGGCTCAGAGGGACGGGGGAGTGCAAAGG
>PVIJ01011050.1:0-56724 GCA_004024925.1 Scalopus aquaticus
TGTTCACAATAGCAAAGGTATGGAAGCAACCCAGATGTCCAAAAATAGATGATTGGATCCAGAAGATGTGGTACATATACACAATGGAATACTATTTAGCATGGAAAGAAGATAAACACATGCAATTTGCAGCGACATGGATGGAATTAGAGGGGATCATACTCAGTGAAATAAGCCAGAAAGAAAGAGAAAAATATCGAATGGTTTCACTTATAACCAATTCTGAATCTTAAGCAAAGGACTCTGCTCTTGCCAGTCTAAGATGACAGCAGACAATGAATTTTTTTAACAGTACCCAAAATAGGAAACTTAAAACACCATGCATCCCTAAGGTGCTTTTACAGGGTCTGTGAGGTCAAAGCCACTTTCTATAATACTGCTTACATGTTCTTGCCTATTCCACAGATTTGACACTTGCACTGACGGTGCAAAAGCAACGTGAGTGAATAAAACTACCGATGTCTTAGCACAAATCAAGAGAGTGACATCAGTGGTCAGTAAATTCATCACAGCCTCACATTCTCCTTTATAAAGAATAAAGCCAGCTTCACTTAAGAATACCACTAATGGGCCTCCCCAGTGGCGCAGCGGTTAAGCGCTGCGCTGTGGAGCTGTCGGCAGCGGCGACGCGAGTTCGACGCCCGGCCAGGGAGAATCCCACATGGTGGGGCAGACCTCTCCTGCCTCGCCTGCTGCTCCCCTCAGCAGTGTATTTCTGATCTGCCTGTTCTGCTCCCCACTCTGTCTCTGGTGAACCCCCTCGCCGCCCCACGCCTCTGGCCTGTACCCCAGCTTGTATGCATAAAAATAAAAAAAATAAATCTTTTAAAAAAAAAAGAATACCACTAATGATGCAACAAAACATAATAATTTTATTAAATATCAACCCCTGAACACACATCTTTCTGATATTCTATGCAATGAAATGAAATGGAAAGCCTGAATAAAACACTTGAGCTGAATATTAAAATTGTCCTGACAAAAAGCACTTCTGTGATTATTTTAGTAGCAAGATAAATTAGCCACTTTTTCATTCTGGACAATATTTGTGGCCAATAACAAAAATTGAGCTTTCAAGTAAAAATAATAACTTTGTAAGAAAAATGATGGCCAAGGAAGTTTATGGCAGCGGGTATTCACACCTAGAGCCACCAGGTTTTTAACCTCTTGTTTACCAGTCCATGAATAAATAAAATTTTGTTAAAAAAATAATAATAATAATAACTTTGTAAAACATGTATCCACCAAGAACCTGACAGCTTTCCAATATGTGGAGACTGTCCTGATAAAACTGGTGGTATTCAATGGAAGGGATTTCTTAAAATATTGCATTAAGAAATATGTCAACAATTAGAAGATCTAGATAATTCAGTGAACTGATATTTTCCAAAAGCATTTTCATTCCATTGCATATTGTTACAAAATTCATTCAAAGTGCAAGATAGGAAAATAACTGTTAATGTGATTGAATACCAGGCATTCATTAATATGGTTCCAGATTCCACTTCACAGCTAACCTATACAAAACTACTACCAATCCAGTATTTGTAGAGTATAACACCAAAGAAGACTGTTTACTATTAACTGAAAATGCTATTAAAGAATTTCCTTTTCCATCTGCATATCTGTATGAGAATGAATTTTCTTGATCTTTTCAACCAAAATGGAACAAAAGACTAAATGCAAGCATTCTTTTAGTAAGCTAGACTGTAAAAGATCTATATATAAGAATATAAAATAACACCACTACTATGGAATGAATTGTTTCACAAAATTCATGTTAAAGCCATAGCCCACAATTCAAGTGCTCTTGGCAACAGGGCTTTTCGGAGGTAAATAAGTTTAAATGAGGGCATAAGGGTAGGGTTCTACTTCAGTAGGACTGGTGGCTTTATGAGAGGAAGAACACAGAGAGGACTCTCATCAGAACCCAACCAGCGGGCAGGGGGACTTTCAGCCTCCAAAATGAGTTCCTATTATTTAAGCCACTCAGTCCATGCTATTTTGTTATGGCAATGCCAGGTGACTAAGACAGACAATTTTCAGTGATTTTTTCGGTTCTGGGAAACAGGTATTTTTATAGAAAAATTAACATGTGATGAGTTTATAAATTTTTAATAAAACAAGTTTTACCAAAATTTTATTGTAATTTGTGATATGGTAATTAATAACACATACCTGCACAAACAAAAACCTTTCTGGGTCCTCAGTTATCGATAAGAGTAAAAAGGGAGCACTAATGGCAAAAGTTTGAGAATTACTCAAACTTTGAGTAATTAGAGTAATTAGAGTAATTACTCAATTTAATTAGTAATTAAATTGAGTAATTAGAGAATGGCCTCTTTGTTTCTACACAGATGACGAATTTTAAAAACCCGAAACTTAAAGTAAGCATATTTTTTTTCAACTAGTAAAATTTCTAGCAAGATCACTGGGCAGTCAACCACACCATATAAAGGACAAGTACATTGCCATTTTTCCACAAAGATAAAGTCACACCATTTAGACACAGGAAAGGTTTTCATACATAAAAAGGAGCCTTCTACCAGTTTATATAGTAGGGGTGAAAAAAAGATCTCCCTTCAGTTCTTGTGTTAACAAGGCCAAGTACAATCCTTAGCACTTACTAGGTGGGACAGTAGCAGTCCCTATCTGTTCTCCGGCTCTCTCTTAGATGTGCCCGCCTCTGACACATGGTGGCTCACAACAAGGCTAGATATTCTTTTCTGAAAACCAAGTGAATGTCAGATTCTGAGCACGAGCATGAGAGAGCAACAGAAATAATTCTTTCCCATGTGATCTATAGGAACACATTCTTCAAAGTTCAGGTATAACCAGACTCAGAGAATCCATTCAAGGAAACAGATTTGTCTTAGAATGACTGACACCACCATATTATCAAATAATAAAGAACAAACACCCAAAGAACAAAAAGATGATTCTCCTCGCTGATGTATTAAGCAGGCCCTTGATACCTATCACGTAGAAGACATTCTTTCTCAGTTTTACACCTATTCCTGGAAAGTACTTCAAAATGGAAAATTCAGTGTTTTTCTTAGTGGTAGACCAGTAAATCAGAAGCACTACATATATTGCTCGTACATTTACTGGTAGGAAAGGAGCCCTCATTTTCCATGGCCAAAACCAAACTGCTGAAACAAAACAGAGCTGGAGCTCATGTTACCAAGATTGGCCATTTCTACTCTCTGATGACGCAGAATTGAGGGGGAAATTTCTGTCAGAGAGCTCAAATTCGTGATCAGGGTAACTGACAGTAATTACTGGACCATAATCAGGAACCGCTGAGCCATTTTCTTTTACTGAATGTGCTTCAGTCAATTGTTGTGAATGAAAACTAAGTATGACCATACACCCTTGGCAGTTGCTATGCAGAATGAAAGAGCTGGGCAGCAGCCACATGCACTACTGTGGCCAAGGCATAAAGAATGGCTGTTGAACTACCGAGAGCAAAACCAAGTTTGGGGTTTCACAGAGGAGCTGGGAAATGAAAAGTCTGAACAATAACTTGAAAGCTCAGACTCTGAAATACCACCAAAACTAGGAATGCTTTCTCAGACAGGCCTCAATATAGCAAGTACTACCAGTGAGCCCAGCGCAGACAGCTCACTTTCTGGTTAAGGAAACAGCAAGCTCCTTGGACATACTGCAGAGCTTATAAATGAGACTTGGGTTTAGAGACTGATGTAGCTATTTCCAGGTGTAGCTATTTCCAGATGGTCATAAAAGGGAAGTAGGGACTAAAATCACAATGTAGCCTAAAGTCACAGCAATCTCTTATCTTGTTACTAACCTACTAACTAGCTTTAGATATGATAATTTTTGTTCATACGTAAATTTCTTTACCTGTCATTTTGTAATCTAGGTACCTTGTTTTTGTATCTGCAGTCAAAAAAGTACTTAGCCTTTCTCAGATAGAACTATAAGAATATATATGTATAATACATATTACATGTAGGCCTTTATGTGCAGACAAAACTTCATGTAGAATCATATAACTGTAGAATTGGAAGGGATGTTGAGAGTATTTGGCTAATTTGTCACCTAAAGATGAAACCTGTAACATTAAGACACCACATCCCCCAGGTTGCTCCCCATCCTTTTGATCCTTTGTGTTGGTGCTCTTCTGAACATCCTTCTAACCCATTCTAGCTTAGTCCCCTTACTTTTCATGACTGTTGCCCCTATACAATCCCCTTCTCTATTTGGATGGATTGATCTCTCTCACTCTCTCTCTGGAACAAACACAAACACACACACACACACACACACACACACACACACACACACACACAGAATATCACCTCTGTTTGAGCCTGTTTTCTCCTTCATTATCTTTACTTCAGGATAAGACTCTGACCTTGAACATTTTACCATCACTGAAAAAATACATGTCACTCTAATAAAAGCAAATCTTAACTTTCTTCACCTAAAAAAAAACCCATTGTGGTCACATTACTTTCTTCTTAACTAAATATATACTGTTTGAATAGATTTTTATTCTCCACTCATATTCTTTCCCATATTCAGGGGTCACTCTGTCTCTTGATGACTGTTCTCCAATTTTATGGCTTCACATCTATTGTGATGACTACAAACTTGGTTCACTCATTTAATGCCTGGACTACCTCTCTGCCAAACAAGTATATTTTACACAGAACATCAGTATTCTTCAAGATTTATCCAAAGCACATAAAATCCCTTCTCAGATTTCCACAGAATCAAATGGAATAGATATAAAAGCACTTTATAAACTGTATTGTTAGTTTCCTTTTCCTTTTTCTTTTCCCTCATACTTTTATCTATCTTTCAAGTGAGATATTTTAATCACAGTTTTCAAATCTCCATTATTTCTTCCTCTGAACCTTAATCATGCTTGCCACCTGTCATGTTTTATTTTGTAACATGAAGATCAGTCCAATATTCTCCCTTGTTACCATTTATTCTGACTTACACTCCCTGAGACAGATTTTATGTCCATTTTCTCCTCTATTTCCAGAATTCTAACAACCAAATCTAGTCTTCTTCTTTATTATCCTGCTCAACACCTATACTCTTTTTTTGGTCTGCAATTTACATGGAATGTTAACAGTAACTTCAAACACTCCAACAAACTAACTTCCAGTTAGTTTTGCTTTTTGGTAGAAACTTGAGAGTGTGGGGTGTGTGTGTGTGTGTGTGTGTGTGTGTGTGTGTGTGTGTGATATTAAACAGTTCATGAACTCTGTTCATGTTTTCTCTCTTAAATGATTGTTTGGTAGTTTAAAAGAAACTAACCAAACAATGGAGTCCTATGTATTACCTAAGGAGTCCAAATAAATTTAAAATTTGCTTATGTTTTACAAGTATTTACATGTCAAATGAAGTTTGAATTTGATGCACACCTAAAACTTTAAATTACAACAGATTATAAAAATATAAATACAAATGCAAAAAGTTCTTAATTATTAACCTTAACCTACATTTAGTTCTTAACTAAACACCTATTAAAGTAAGTGCTCTTCTCAAGGCAACAGAAACTTCTGTGAGACAAAATCAATCATGATTTTTATTTCCAATCAAAGTCTCAAAGTTTATCAAAGCAACATAAAACTACTTTTAAAGGCAGCTGTAACAAATGAAGAATACTAACAGTATGCTTAAGTTCCAAGATACAAACTTTAAAATATTTTTTATTACTATCCAAGTCAGATTGGATTAAATGAAAGAGCAGGGAGGAAGTTTTCACCTAGGAAAAGGAAACCAAAGTAATCCTAAAATAAACCTTTAACATTCCTCTACAGAAATAAAATGCTAGGAGAGCAACCAAATCCTGACCAGGAACTGCAAACTTCATTCTAATGGTGTTTGGAGTTAGTGATATTGCCAATATTGTAAGAGTTTTGATTCCAGTTGTCTAATCAACTCACATCAGGATACATCATACCATCCTTATATACCCTACATCCATAATAGCACCTAAATGTTTAAGAATACTTCCGGTGAAAGTTCCATACTAGGGACCTGTGCCAGTCTCTCTGTCAGATTCTATGGGTCTTGAAGTAACACACAGCTCTCACTGCTCTCTTCTGAAGTCTCTATTTGTAATCTTCCCAAAAGAGGAGGTAGGGGCACTTATGCCAATGGTGTGCAGTTGTCAAAGGTCATAGGATACTTTGCAGTTGTCAAAGGGCATAGAGTTATTTTTTACCTGAGTTAAAAAATAAGGAAGCAGTACCTTGGTGATTTTTGTTTAAGTGGCTGCTAAGAACAAAACAGATGAGCCTCTGCTGTATATAATTTCACCCAGATTTGTAGACAGGGAGGGTCATTGACTTTAGGTTGAGGAGCAAAGCATCTCTACAGATGCTTACCAGATACTGTGGTCACCTGTCCCTGGGTATGAGTATTCTACTGCACTTCCTCTTTTAAAAAAAAACTCCCAGGTCTACATCAAAGTCCTGAGGATGTTAGAAGTGAAGAATACAGGAGCAGAAGGAACACATGACTGTCAGCAGAAGAGGAAGGCATGAGAAAAAGGAGTGTAAAAATTTCTGAAACAAAGTTCAGATCCCAACCACACGCTTGTGTCCAATTGACCTCATGCTGAGTCCACTGCCAACTGACCTTTGAAGCAAAATATAACAGCTATTTCTTTTTTAACCAAGAGAATGGATCTAAACAGCTAATGTTTGGAGAAAATGAGGGAAAACATTTCCTAGTACTGCTCCGTGCTACCTTTAGGTTACATTGCAATTAACAAGACTCTGGAATACGCAATGAGGTCTTTCATGAACTGCCCCTAATTTTCTATGCCACATTTTCTTTCCATGTCCTTCCCTATTTAACAATGGAGAAACTAACTTTTCTGAAACTTCATCAAGTGCCATCTTCTTTGTATAAAATAATATCCTCACTGTCTTTTCCCTGTAGGTTGAATAATAACCCCCCAAAAGATGCCCATATCCTAATCTCTGCTACCCACAAATAATTCACCTTACATGGTTGGTGACTCTGTAATCCCTATAATTTAGTTAAGGAATGTCAAATGGGGAGACTGTCCTATGTTACCTGTATAGGCTCAATGTAATCGCAAGGGATATTAAAAGGAAGCCAGGTGATCAGAGTCAGAGAGAAAAAAATGTGGCAATGTAGCTACAGGGGAGAGGGAGTAAGGAGGAGGGGGGAGGAGGAGACAGTAGGAAGAGGGTAGGGGTGAAGCAGAGGAGGTACGGAGGGGAGGAAAGAGGATTTAGGGAGAGAAGATACTATGTTTCTGACTTTGAAGTTGGAGGACAGGGACATGAGCCAAGGAATGTAAACTACCTCTAAGAAATTAAACAGGTAAGGAAATTGATTCTCTATAATACCACTTCGTGGACCCATTCTTACACTTCTGAACTACAGAATTTTGATAAATAAATCTGATTTGCCTTAAGTCATTAAGTTTGTGACAATCTGTTACTGCATCAATAAGAAACCAATATACCTGGTTAACTTCTGTTTATCTGATACTAGGATCAGGTGCCCTTTCCTACAGAAAGCCTACCCTCACAGCTCCCACCCCACCGCCCTCCTCTTCCAGCTTGTCTTCGTTCCTCTTCCTTGCAGAGCATCCTGCACTAACTTTATAAAACCCATTAGTATAATTATTAAAATATTTACCTGCTTTTTCAACTGGGCGATTCATTTTCGTAGCTAAAACCTATTCCATGGTCATTTTAATTTCAAAGTTTATCAGTGTTTCTGACATAGAGTATAGGTATTCATAAAAATTTTCTCTGGTAAGTTAGCGTAACTCACCCTAATGATGAAAAAAATAGATTTTACTTCCCTGATGGACCAGAAAGACACGATGATAAAGAAGTAACTACTGCATTACTAGGAGCTGAGGAAATTCTATGTAAATGGTTTCATTCTCCTCTAGAAAGGCTCTCAAAATACTTTCTCATAATACAATGGCTTGACAGAAGTAACATAAGCCCTATCACCAACGAAATAGTTTATAAAACTTTCAGTCCTGATGAGAAACAAACAATGGGCTGAGAGAAGAAGAGAAAGAACAGCAGCAGCAGCAGCCTCTGCCACCCTACATGTTCTTATACACTGTGGCCCTCATACTGCATCACCAAGAGATGAAGTCATCACTGTTCCCTCTGAATCTGGATTGGTCATAGGGACTCACTTGGAACCAACAGTAATGACACTTCTCAGAAGACCCTGTAAAACTTGTCTCTTTGAATGCCTGTTCTCCAGATGCTCTTTCCTAACACACCCTCTTGGAAGCCAGCTGTCATGTTACATGAGGAGCTTAGGCACACAGACCACTACATGGAGGCATGCTGGTTAACAGGCTCCTCTGAGTTCTGTGTTTGCATCATCAGAGCCCAGAGTCTAGATAACTGAGTAAAGGAGCTTCCAGATGAATTCCTGATCCTAGTCAATTGGCTCTTTTCTGATGAGCCCCTAGAACTAATAGAGCAAAGACTATCAGTTCTGCCATAACCAGTCTGATAACTGACCCACAGGATCTATGACACTAATGAAATGAAGTTTGGGGTAATTTATTATACATGAGCAATAACTGCAACAATTAATAGACAATTGAAAATAAGTTACCATGACTTTGCTTCCTCTTCCTGGGAAAATGAACTGGCCAGAAAAGTCCTGGTGAATTAGATAAATCTAATTCTGGTCTGGTAAAAATGAAACATCCATGCTTTAGAAATACAGTTCCCAGGGCTCCCTGGTAGCACAGGGGTTAAAGTCTCAGCACTATCAAGCTATGGCCAGTCACTGCAGCATGAGCTCAATCCCCAGTCAGGCAGCTAACCCCAACGGTGCAGCAGACCTCTGCTGTCTCACCCACTGCTCTCCTCAGCAGTGTATTTCAGTAAGTCTGCCTGTTCTGCTCCCCACTCTGTCTCTGGTGAGTCCTCTCTCTCTCTCTCTCTCTCTCTCTCTCTCTCTCTCTCTCTCTCTCTCTCTCTCACACACACACACACACACACACACACACACACACACACACACACACACACACATCTGGACTACACCCCAGTTTTTGTATACATTAAAAAAAATCTTTAAAATATATATATTTCCATTTTTTTGAGATTTGAGAGAATATATTGCTTATGGTTCATTGAGAACTAAAACTGAAATTTTTCTCTGTTGAAAATTCATCACTGAAGGAGCTATCAGGATGGTCTTCTACTGGATTTCTAATCCTCCACCCTCAATTATTCCAGGGGTTGGGTTGGATTAGAGGGAATTAAACTGAGAGACATGCTGGAAGCACACCAAGATGTTTGTTTTCCTTCCTGACCAATTTGGGCCACTGTAAATAAAAGTTGACAGGCTTTCTTAAATCATCTTATTAATGTGAAGCATGAGTGATTTCAGATGCCCAGTAGCTAAACCACATCAGTTTTCTTAGGAAGCCTTCTAGCAATAGGTGAAACAACTAGCATTTGCTGCCAAGACTCTTGTGCAGGGTGGCTGGTGGCCCTGAGTGACTCATTTCACAGGGCTCCCTCTATCTACATGGGAAAGTCAAAAATGGGAAGGAGTTGGGCCTTTCATAACCGAGCTCAGGCTGTTTTGTTAAAGTCATATGCTGTTATTTTGGAAGTATATAAGAATACAGTTATAATCTATCTGGAATCTTGATGAACTCCAGGTGTACCTCCCAGTGGGTGGGTGGGGTATTTGCTAGCAGAGCCCTCAGATGGTTTTATTAGAGTGTCACAGTAGGCAAATCTAGTGCAGTCAGTGGGGCCTCAGCACTTTTCCCCTTTGATTTCAAATAGGAACATTTTTTTTTTTTTGCCAGACTTCTAGACACGTTTTTAAAAGGCAATTCCACAGCTATAACTAAGAATACAATGGCAAAAAGCAAAAAGACTAAGAAAAGTCAGAAGAACAAGGTCTAGGTAGAAGACTTCATGATTCCTAAGAGAATCTGGACTAAACACAGTGTTCAGAACCAAAGGAGGACTCACAGATGTCTTTAAATAGTAGTGCAGTTTTATGACCCAGGAGATGGGTCCATGTCCTTTGGAAGAGAAGAAAAACCACGACCAGAAACCCAAATAGTGTTTATGGTGGCTAGGCTTCAAGGGCATATTCTGAGAGTCTAGTCACATTTTTGGAACGGCTGCCCATTTTCCAGACCTGCCTCTCGAGGGTCCTTGTCTACTCTGTGCATTTCTAGACATCTTTCCAATTAACCCTTTCTTCTATATGTTACAGTCAGTTTCTGCTTCTTGCAAACAAGACTCTGAACTAATGCAAATGCCAAAAGAATGATTTTTCACTTTCAATTTTTTGGGGGGCATCTAGCAGTTAAAATGCTCAAAAACATGTATTGCCAGGCAACTAACAAAGTATCAATTTAGGAAAGATGGGCATATGTCTTTCCACATAGCTAAAGTAGCCAATAAGGAAAAACAGATGATGCCTTGTTCTCACCCTCGTCTTCATTTCAGGGCCATAAATTTTCATAAGGAGATATTTCAGCAACAAAACCAGATGTGTTAATTCCCTTTATTTAAAAAGAATTTTAAGGAAAAAAAAATTCAAGGAGCACAAAGGTTGACTGCGAATGGTATAGTCTTTACTCAATATACTCACTGTTTCAGGGATGTCACTAATAAACGATTTTGGTTCAAGCTTACCATCTGTATTTATGCAATTAAAGCTCATTTACAGAGTTTCCAGACCATCACATACACTGAGGTGTGATATGTGCTTACTTAGTGACATTAGGCTTAGGCCCCAACCTCCTCACCCAATGAAAGCAAAAAGCCTTGGGTTAGTATTCTTCCTGTCATCAGATTATCATTAAAAGTGTGTCCTATTTTCCTAAAACAAGTAGCATTATAAGCTATGTAGCAACATTCTTTCCAAAAATTAGAAATTTTGAATGTAAGAAATTATCGCACATAAATATTTGTCAAAAGTTAAAAGATACCGTCCTTCTATTTATTTGAATTAATTAGTGGTAGTCAAATAGGACAGAATGGATATGCTGGCTTAATAAGTAGAGGGAGAAAATCCGGCTATCTACTTAAGAGGTGTGGTCTTTAAATTTCCTTTTAGCATCTGATACCACATTGTAGCAGTATCCTTGGCAGTGCCCTAACACAAAACTCAAAGGGTATGGCTACTCTAAAGCATATTACTCTATTTTCAAACATTTATACTGATGCCTGATAGGGAACCCTACCACTGCCATCTACTCCCTCCAGTAAACGCAACGATAATTCTTTCTCCCTTCATAAGGAGATGAATGGAATCCTAACTGAGTAACTGGGGATAAAAAGTTTTAAAATAATCTTCCTGAAAGCAAAGATTTGTCTTTGGCCTAACTCACTGGTATGGTGCTCTATTCCGTGAGCAGCTCAGTAGCTATTAATCATGGGCCCAAAACCTATCTGCCTAGGCATCTGAGAGCACAGGATAGTTTCTCCCAGTCAGGAACAGCAGGCTCTCCAACCTCCTTAAACTCAGAAGATCCCAATAATATTTTCCCTGAAAAGATTAGAGAACATATTCTTCAGTGTGCATGTGTATATGTGTGGGGGGTGGGCAGTTCACTCATATAAAGATGGGAAAAAAGGAAGGGATTTAAAAGAAAACTGAGTATCTTAGAAATTGAATATCACACCAGTTAAGTCCCAGAATTTTAAAAAAAGGCAAATCCTATTCAAAGATGTCCAAATACAAGATATTTACATGAGCATTCTTTTTAAAACTATAGTGTATCCTACCTCCTTAAAGTTATCAAATGCTGATAGAATGATTTCATGCCCGCCTCTGACAAGACAAACGGCTGCCAACAATTCTAAGACAAGTGCTTTTGTTCTGTTAAGAAGAAAAAAGAGAAACACACAAATCAGTGCATGTGATGAGTCAGCTATTCCAACTTTCAAACATGGATATGACATAATAAAGTATCTGTGTGTGTTTTTTAAACTTGTATAACTAAAGTAGAGCTATATTAAACATTTTTATTTATATGATTTATCTAGGGTAAGAAATCTGAAAGGTGTGTTTTCCACTGCCCAAATTACAGATTGTTCACTAATGAAAATTTGGGGGAGATTAGTCTTCGAGTTCTAGCATCACGAGGCTGAGCTCAATATGGCTGAACAAGTTTTACTGACAAGCCAAAAGCAATAGAAAATTTGGGATTATTCAGGAAAATAAACTAATGGTCAAGTATTTTATCTAGTATTAGAATAAGAAATACATTTGCCAGAAGAGTTCAAAACTGATTGAAACTAAAGTTCTACACTGCAAATCTGCTTATTTGTAGGTGCTCCATCTACAAATGACACTGCATGTTTCTGTCATTTCTTCTTCTTATGTAGGAGATCTGAATGGAGCCAGATTGCAGCTATACTATTATAAGAATATTTTCTTTAACTCAAGAAACTAAAACTTGATCTGAAACACTTTTAGAAGGAGAACCTAGAAATAGAGTGTAAGTTTTCAAATACAATGTTCAGTATAGCATTTTTCTTCATCCTAAGATTACCAGATTTTCATGCTTTTTCTGGAAAAAAAGACTACTACCAACCTCTAAACAAAGGGCATCCTGATAATCCACAATGTTAAGTGTCTTAAGAAAAGTGAATACTGACTTTCCTGTAGTGGAAGGCAGGGACACAGCAACATGACTACATGACTACTAGGGATTCTAGTAAACTAAGGAAACAATTAGAGTTGCAAAGGGTTTAATCAGGGGAAGTTTGGAATACTAATATCCAAAATTGACAGAGGACTTTATAGTTTGCACTGCATTCTGAATCAGAGGATTTATCATCATATTTTTTAGTTACATTATCCATCTCAGATATGCAGTCTATATACATAGATATCTGATGAAAAGGAATGACACATTTGAGAAGCATAATTTCTGATCAGAATGGAAAACAAATATAAATAACTAAAATAAACTGATGAAGATATGCTTCTAGAAGATAACCTCTGATGTGAATATTATATGGCATTGGCCTTTATAGGAAAGTGAGTAGAACAAATATGCATAATATTATTTTCATTTGGTAATAAAAGCTACATATGTAAAGGTGCAAATAAAGGAATAGTGGTTTAAGTTAGCTCCCACCATTAGCTGGTGTAGCTAAGTCTGTTTCAAGAGTCTCCTAGCTCCAGTCCTGGCAACCTGACAACTTCATGCTTGCCATCATATTTTGTTAAACTTGCAAAGATGCTGAAAGCCAGGGCTCAAAAGGAATAAAAGCTGTAAGAGCAGGGCCAGAGTTGTCACAAGTTGCTTAACTCTATCACATGTAACAATGTAACTTATCTGAAAAGAAAATTTCCCATAGCAAAGGAGTCTAGAATCTACTGGTAATCTTATTTCACAGAATCACACTTGAAAATTTCCACACTCTAACTTGGATAATGTAACCTGGTAAAGTGTTTAGTTTAGTTCTCTGCATCCCCTAGACATAGATTTGTACATCACAGAGCAAGCTTACCTTGGGTTCTTGTTATTCAAACTTAGGGCAATCTCATTAACAGCATGTGGATGAGACATCACCATGTTGAAACCATACTGAAATTAATGTAGAAAAAACACAGCTTTAGTAGTCAGCTTTGGGTGCTGGCAATGTTTATTAAATAACAAAACCTTGAAGTTCTATCTAGTATAATTGATATTATCATAAATGCACATCAGTGTCTGAACATATTTCTCTATAAAATTTTTCAGGAATGATGCTATTATCAAGGGATCATATTCCTATTCTTCATGAAAAAAACTCCACGTTTTTGTTTATTAAAATGGTAAAGAGGCACCACCCAGTGTTTCTCAATATTTTCTGCTCAATGAAATCGCCTGCAAGAGTAAACAACCCCCCCCCCCCAATTCTCCACGACCTACCCTAGGTCAATTTATTTGAATTTCAAAAAACATTCTGAATGGCATCTGACAGTTTTTTAAAATGTCAGAGTGATTCCAGTTTACAGTTAGGTTTGACAACCACTGCTCCAGTCACTTCTCTGGACAATGGTTAAAAGCACTAAAAGTCTAGAAAACTTGTCTTTCTCTGAGGCCTGTTACCTTACCCTTCTATGAAAAGGAGTCAATGAGCAACATGCCCAAGAGCCATTCTAGATGCCGCTCAGGTGAGGAAGTAATGCTCCAAACTCACTTTCAGCTCGTAAGTATTTCCAATTACACTTCCCAAAGCTCCCACCATAACATCAATTGATCCACATAGATTTGTGCTTTCCCTCACCTCTTCCTAAAGATAAAATCCATGTGTAGCATTCATATCAACAAAATTATCTGAAACATGTTTTTCTAATTCTCACCCCGGTTTGCTTATCTTACTATAGTTTTGACCCTCTCCGTTCACTTTCTATACCCTCGGCTCTAACTTCCACTTTGTTGTTAGGGTTAAACCAAACCACACACTGTACTGTCTCTCCCAGTGTTTCTTAGAGATAACCTGCATCACAGTCATCTGAAGAAGGGAATTGCACTTTTAACAAAACTCTTCCAGATGCTTCTTATAAGGATCAGGACAACTGAGTCTAACAGAGAATAGCCCTAAATTCTTTCTATTTACCATACAATCAACCCTTGAGAAGAGTCATCTACCTAGTGTGAGGGTCTACTCATTCCTAGTATCCTAAAGGTATCCCGTGTTTACCCATAACCATCAGCTTATTCTGCCTTTAATAGACACAAAGATTTAACAAGTATTCTAAACAAGTTTATAACTATAGAAGGAAAACATCTTTCCTTTAACTACCTTGTAAATTATATATGCTAATTAAAATATGAGGGCAATTAACTAAGTTTTGAATATTAGAATGAACCAGATCTTTTCTTGTCACTACAATCTCTTTACATCCTGATATCTATTTCAAATGAAAGTAACACAAAGAAACCAAAGAGAACAAGATCAGCGTCTCACAAATTCAGATTTTTTTAAAGGATCAGAAACCCAAACATACCTGATAGTTCATGATGGCACGTAAACACATGATACAGACGTGTACATCATCTTTCTTACTCACTAGTCTTGAATTTTTCAGAGTTCTTCTGCTTGGCAAAGTGTTATATCTACAAGTTAAAAGGGAAACATAAAGCTAAAGAGTACTTTCTTAGCATAGGCACCTGCATTTAAAAAATCGACACTGTTCTCTACCTTTACT
The DNA here is from genome assembly GCA_004024925.1 of Scalopus aquaticus. NCBI lineage: Eukaryota > Metazoa > Chordata > Mammalia > Eulipotyphla > Talpidae > Scalopus > Scalopus aquaticus. Next base: position 15,196 of record PVIJ01011050.1, read on the forward strand.
TTCAACTAAATTAGGACTGGGCATCATAACCACCAACAACAAACCCATCCTCACAAAGTTATTTCTAATTCCTTAGGCTACATGGCGCAACAATTTTGTGCACTACTCATCATTTCAGGCCAGAAAAATGAACTGTATAACTCCATTGAAAGCACAAAACAGATCAGACTATACATGAGATTTGTCAACCATCCAGACTGCTTATCATTAAGCCAAATAGCTTTGCAGAGGTGACCTGAGACAGTTCAAATTTGCAATCAAGTGAAATGTTTTCTTAGCTTAGATGCACAACTCCAATCTTCTGACCCAATTTTGAGTTTACCTTCCTATGATGCTCTCAGGAGTTCTTGCTTCTCAGTTCAAGCCTAAACAAGGTCATCTACTTAGCAACTTTAATATTAACTTGACATTATTAGACAATGAAACTTTAATAATAGGGAAATAGCTCCATAGCTTGATCCCTCACATAAAGCCTGGCAGGCTGAAATGTAAGGAAATATGCTATTAATTCACACGGTTAACAAATTTCACCATTAGGATACATTCTAGAAACCCTACATTGCTAAGCCTGGTTCTCCTGTTTAGAGATTTATCAGAGCCTATAAGTGTGACGATGTGACATAGAACAAGTATAAAACAAGACAACACTGAGGGATTCTATAGTTTTAAATTAGTGCCTAAAAGCAGGAGCACAGAGATTTTTTTTTTTCCTGCAAGTTTAAGCCTAAAAAAAAAAAAAAAAAAGCAAACTTCAAAAGTTACCAGCTACTTTTCTGTATAGTCAACGACAGAAATGCTCCATAAAACAAGCTATTGGTTTTCCGTCTTCTTGAGCTGAGCTCACTTAAAATTTTACAGGAAGGTCCAATTAATAACAGCTGATTTCAAAATCCCACCGGTACAGGCTGAGAGTAGAAAATGCCATTGACAGGTTTTCTGAAACTTAAAATAGAGCAGCCCTTTTAAATTTCATTTTCTATTAAAAAACTGATGGTTCCGAGGCCTCCTGATGGCGCAAGGGGTTAAGTCTCAGCACTAGGAAGCTATCACCAGCCACTGCAGCATGAGTTTGATCCCCAGCCAGGCCAGGGAGCTTCCCACATGGTGCAGCAGAGCTCTTGTGCCTTGCCTGCTATTCCCCTCAGCAGTGTATTTCAGTGGATCATCCTGTTCTGCTCCCCACTCTGTCTCTGGTGAATCCTCTCACCACTCCATACCTCTGGCCTACACCCCAGTTCTTGTATGCATAAATAATTCTTTTAAAAAAATGATGGTTCCTTCTAAGCCTACTAATGAGTCAAAAAAAAATTGAGAAGTACTTCAATAAGTCACTTGGCTTGGCAGACCTGAATGTATAAAACTGAGTTTTCCCAGGCTGGTTCTAAGAAGAAAGCTTTAAGGCACCCTACTAAATAAGAAAAATATATATTTGCACATCGTATATCAGATGAGGAGTTAATAACTAAAATTGATAAATATCTCACAAAACTCAACAACAACAAAAACAACCTGATCAAAAATGGGCAGAGGATCTGAACAGATAATTGCTCAGAGAAAACATACAGATAGTTGAAAGATACATGAAGAGATGTTCAGTATCCTTTATTACCAGAGAAATGCAAATCCAAATCACAGTGAGATAAAACTTACACCCCTTAGAATGGCTAGTATCAAAAAGACAAGAAAATTCAAGTGTTGGTGAGGGATGCAGAGAAAAGGAAACTCTTGGTAAGGAGCATAATGCAGTACATAAAGATGCTGATACAGATCTGTACACATGAACACACAAGACCTATATAAATGTTATAAACCAATTTAAGTTTTTAAAGGTCAATTTAAGGACTTTCTGCTTTATACACACTTAGAAAGAAAATTTCAGCATTGAAAGTTGGCCTAATTTAGTTCCAAATGCAAAACAAAGTTAAGGAAACAAATTCAGAAGTTGGGGTTAGTATTCCAATATGCACATCTAAAATACAACTTTAAAGTACGTCACTTCATCATAATCCCAGCCTGAGTAAAATTGCTAACACACCTCCTGGAGGCCTCACAGGTCTCACACTTAGTCTACATCTGAAGCTCTTCCCTTTTCTTCACCTTTCTTAATTTGTTTTAACTTCATTTTATTTCTTTAGTGGAATCGCCGATTAGTTTTACATGATAATTTATGAGAGAGACAACTAGCACTTTTAACTGAAAGCAATGACTACTGGTATAAAACAAAGTCATCTAAGATTAAATTGAAAAAAAGCAAAGGTGATCAAGGACCCAACTACCTTTGTGAAATTATATTTATGACAATGATGATTGCGGAGGATATACTAACCAAACAAGCAAAGGGAACTACCAAAATAATGAAAAGGCAAACTACCAAATGGAAGAAAATATTTGCAGATCATATATACAATTATATCCAAAATATATAAGGAATTCATACAATGCAATAGCAAAACAAATAATCCCATTTAAAAAACAAGGGCAGAGGGTATGAACAGACAACACATACATATGGCCAAACGCTACATAAAAATGGTGTTCAACATCACTAATCATCAGGAAAATGAAAATTAAGCCCACAGGGGCCTCCCTGGTGGCGCAGCAGTTAAGCACTGCACTGTGGAGCTGTTGGCAGCAGCGACACGAGTTCAACGCCCAGCCAGGGAGATTCCCACATGGAACGGCAGACCTCTCCTGCCTCGCCCGCTGCTCCCCTCAGCAGTGTATTTCTGTTGATCTGCCTGTTCTGCTCCCTGCTCTGTCTCTGGTGAACCCTCTCGCCGCCCCATGCCTCTGGCCTGTTCCCCAGCTTGTATGCATAAATAAATAAATCTTTAAAAAAAAAAATAAGTCCACAATGAGATATCACCTTACACACATTAGAATGTAATCAAAAAGACAAGAAATAACAAATGTTGGTGTCAATGTAGAGGAAAAAAAACCTGTTTGTGGGAATATAATTGGTGTAGTCACTATGGAAAAGAGTATAAAAATTCCTCAAAAAATTAAAAATCGAACTAGCTTATGATCCAGAAATTTTACAACTACTAGATTCACTGTACAAGACAAGCAATCTATGAGGACTGACCTCTGGTGCGCTCTACTAGCCACAGGAAGTCTAACCAAATCTCTTATTTAATTCCCAGAGGTGGTTTTATTAAATATCTATTCTTTAAGCTAAGCTCTACTATGTGCTAAGGGAAAATGAAAGATAAAGATGTTTTTGCATTTGAATGGTTACCATCTAGTTTAGGAAGCAACAGATAAGGATTCAATAGGCCCTGAATTAAGGTGTGTTCTTAGCACACTCCAGAGCCTGCTCACCCCTTCCATTGCATGTACTTTATAATACATTAAAAGAATTCAAAAACAGAACAGACAGCACAATATAGTAGGGTGATGACAGATAAATCTCAAGGGAGAACACTTCCTGCAAAGCATCATACTTAAAATCTCCTATTGTCAATTTTTTCTCAATCAAGTCAGATTTGATCAAGTTAATATGGACCTATTCTTGGTAACTGCCTTTAAGCACATGCAAGTTGTTTTTAAATGGGGTTGTAACTCAGGAATTCACATAAAAGGAATGGACAAAATGTCAGAAAGGTGACATGATAATGAACATAATGGAACATGAAATTACTACCAATGCAGATGTAAAGATGTCTTATGGTCCTTTGAATAATGGAATTACAAGATACTTTCCATTCATTACCTTTGTATATATTTTAAATTTTCTACAATGTATATATATTACTTTCAAATAAAGGGGAGGAACTTTGCATAAATAGCAAACTCTTAAGATGCTCCAGGTTTAAATGTGACTAAAGACAGAAGGCTAACTAGATAATGTGATTATAATGCTTCTCCCCATTTTGTCACTCTAGAGTGTTTCCTAGAAGCCCTGTTGGCTGGAGAATTGGTGCTGATCTAGTCTCATAAAGCAAAGTTTCCAGTTTCTGAGATGAGACTAAACCCCACCACAAATGTAACAAATGAATCACACCTCATCAGAAAAACTACATTTTGAAAATCTTATTTCCTGGTTCTGTAAACACTCACCAGTGTCAATAAGCCTAAATACAATGAACATTTCCATAGAAAAAGGATAACAATAATTGATTAAAGCCACAAAACTCTGGTAGTGTATGCATCAAGCTGATTCCCTCAAGTAGGATTTAAAATCACAGCAATAAAAACTTCAAAGAGCTCAAATGAAACCAGGTATGACAATCAAATACTGTATATACAGGGTGCTGTTGCATTATGGTGACACAAGTAAATATGATTCAACACACTCTCTTTGAATGAGCAGATAAGGCAGCCTGCATCCGGTTCTGTCACAGCCCTTCAGGCTAAATTATCTTCTTCTTTCACAAGCATTGGTCATATTATTAGTTTAGCTATTTGAATACATTTTCCAGAAAGACCTGAGCTTACAGGGATTAAGTCAGTGACTCAGTAGGAAGTATGGGTGCTTCTGTGGTAAACTAATACCCTTGGCACACGTTCAACTATAGAATTACATAAAGCGAAACCAGTTCTGATATTTTCTTCCAGAAACAATTTTGAAACTTTACATAAAACTAGACTATTTAACCAGAGTCAAACTGGAGATTGTTACTCAGTTCATTGCGGTGTATTAAAAGGCCCTGATGAGAGGCAGTACTAGTTTTTCCAAGGTCTCTGATGAATAATTGAGGCAGAGGAGATTTAGTTCTGTCCCAAGATCATGTCTTGAGTGATCCCAGATTCTGTCAACAGCTAATGGTGCATGTTCCATTAACTGAAACAGAAACTGGCTTCTTCACTAGCAGTTCTCAAACCTTCTAGTACATCACACCTTAATGTAGGAAGAAAAGGACAAGGAGAAAAAGGGGCTTGGAAGGAACTTCAACTCCATTCTGCCCCTCCTCTGGCAGCCAGGCTGACAGTTTTCACTGTGATTATGGAGCTACTGGTTTGCAAGGCAACAGCAGAAATGAGGAGGGAGGGATGGAATGAGAACAGGACAAGTACAACTCTAGCAAGATAGCATTTGTGAGATTCGGCAGTTTTTCTAAGTAGCATCTATTTAGAAAAAAAATCACAAAAAAAATTTTTAGTAAATTTCTAGAGCTGGAAAAACATTGATTCTGGCATATTTTGCCAGTTTTCTCATTGCTTTTATGCAGTCACATGATCTACCCGAGCTACAGCACCATTCTCACTGCTCTCATGAACGAGACTCTTAAGAAGTCTTACACCTCCATTTTCAGACATACATCCTGTAATAGAGATGCTTTCCTGCCTAATGTATTAATTCTGATCACATGTAACAATTCCTTCAAGATTACAGGAAAAGGTTTAACAAGGTGTGAGATAATTAGTGTCTCAGGGCAGGTTCCCTGAGACATGAGAACCAGAGAGAACCCTCAAATTCCAAAGGAAATGAAATATTTCTGAAAGGGGCTGTGAGCCAAAGTCTGGACCTGTATAGCTACTAAGTGTTGTCTTGAGAACCCTGCTTCCCAAAGTTGAGCAAGCAGAGATTTGGGACTCTGAGCACCTGTACACAAAGGACCCCCTGAGCCAGAGAATGGCCCTCAGTCTAACTTTTGGAGTGTCTGCCATTTAGGAGAAAACAGAGAAGTAATATATAATGCTATTTTTTTGAGATCTCAAGAATTTTCAGGCATGCCTGCTTCATAACAATGTTAGTTTTATGGGCCTCCCTGGTGGCGCAGCGGTTGAGCGCTGCGCTGCGTAGCTGTCGGCAGCGCGTGATGCGAGTTCGACGCCCGGCCGGGGAGAATCCCACATGGTGCGGCAGACCTCTCCTGCCTCACCCGCTGCTCCCCTCAGCAGTCTATTTCTGATCTGCCTGTTCTGCTCCCCACTCTGTCTCTGGTGAACCCTCTCGCCGCCCTGCGCCTCTGGCCTGTACCCCAGCTTGTATGTATAAATAAATAAATCTTTAAAAAAGAAAAAGGAATGTTAGTTTGACAGAAACCTTTTAGAGAAATTAATACTACCATATTTCTCAAGCCCTCTTCTCCATCAGCTTTGAGAATTGTTTGCTATCTTGTCAAGCACTGAGCTAAAACTTAAGGCATTCAAAGATGAGACACTAGCTTGAAAGAGCTGCAAATCAGAATTCACAAAATCTGGTGATATGGAAAAAAATATTAAAAATGGACATAAGATCAAAGCCAAACAGAAATGACTCTGACCACATGTAATAAACTTATGTGCCAAGCATTGTATGTACATGAAATCATAACGATAGAGGAAGTTATAAGTCAATACCACTATGAATGGCATAAAAAAACTATGCAATTCTAACAAAGTTTCTTTAAGAACCTAGGCAAAACATTCCCTGGTTGGCACCTTGATAACCAATGTCATCTGAGCCACCTACATGATGTGGGGCAATGAATCTAACAAGAAGCAGATAGTGAGCAGATGCATAGAACTGGCATCAAGTGCTACAGGGAAAGAAGGTGTTTCAATCAATACAAATAGTGAGTTCCAACCAGTTGACTTATCCTAATAAGAAATAATAAAACAAGTATAACTGAAATTTTTGGCTACAGAAGGCAAAAAGAATGGCAAAGTAGGCAAAGAAAACCCAGAGAAGTAAGCTCACTTGGATCTGCACAACTACAGATTAGATACACAGGAACTTCTCTTGCCAGTGACATATTCAGAGTCTGAATTATAGATAATGCTCATTAGAATTCTGGTTAGAGTCAGGTTTTGCTGTCTTTAAACCACTATTCAATGTAGGAAAACTTTAAAAGGAACCTAGCAATTCTGAAGTAGCAGTTCATATTTAGGACTCTAGCAGGTAAGTCAGACTACATAAAACTAAAAAGTCTCTGCATATTAAAGGAAACAGTAAAAGAGTAATCTATAGAACTGGAGAAAAGATTTTCAAATCATATATCTGATAAGGGGTTAAATATCCAAAATACACAAGGAACTGCAACAATTCAATGACAAAGAAAAAAAAAAAAAACCAAAGAATAGGCAGAGGTCTTAAATAGACATTTCTTCAATGAAGGTAGACAAATGGTCAATAGGTATGTAAAAAAATGCTCAACACCAATCATTTTCAAGAAATGCAAGACAAAGAAAAACCACAATGAGCATAAAGCCTTACACCTATCAGAATGGCCATTATCAAAAAAACAAGAGACAACAGTGCAATGGTGAAGTGGAACCCTTGCATACCCTCCAAGTTCAGCCACTATGAAAAACAGTATGGCAGTTCCTCAACAAAAGCAAAAAAGACCTACATAAAAGCTAGTGATATCCTATCAGGGCATCCACCCAAAGGCTGAAATCAGAATCTTGAAGTGATACCTACACTCCCATATTCAGTCATTGTAGCGTCATTCAGAACAGTCAAGATAAAAAAACAACCTAACTATCCATTAACAGATCAAAGGATAAAAAATGTAATAAAAGAAATGACTGTGAGGTGATAGGGGTATTAGCTAATGCTAAAGTGGTGAGCATATTATAATATATAAATGCATCAAAACAAGATGATGTATATCTTGAACTTATACAATGTTATGTGGCAATTGTATCTCAACAAGAAATGAAACATTGTATGTTCACATACACAAAATATTAAAGCCATAAAAGGCAAGGATGAAGAATTGTTCCAAATTAAAGAACATTATATAGACACAACTACTAAGCATAATAAATGACCTCTGCATTGGATCCTGGACAGAGTTTGAAAAAAATGGTATGAAAGAGGGAAAACTGATGATACTGAACAGAATGGATTAAATTATTGCCAATATTAAAATATTCTCATTTTGATCACTGCATCATGGTTGTGTAAGACCATGTCTTTCTTTAAAGAAATCTAAACTGGGGCCTCCCTGGCAGGGCAAGTGGTTAAGTCTTATCACTATGAAGCTACAGGCAGTCACTGCAACACGAATTCAATCCTCCACCAGGGATCTAACCCACATGGCGCAGCACACCTCTCCTGCCTCACCCACTGCTCCCCTCAGCAGTATATTTCAGTCAATCCGCCTGTTCTGCTCCTCATTCCGTTCTCTGGTGAATCCTCTCGCCCCCCTGTACCTCTGGCCTACACTCCAGTTCCTGTATGCATAAATAAATCTTAAAAAAAAAAAATCTAAACTGAGGCCTCCCTGGTGGAGCAAGTCTCATCACTATGAAGCTATAGGCAGCCACTACAGCACAAATTCAATCCTCCACCAGTGAGCTAACCCACATGGTGCAGCAGACCTCTCCTGTCTCACCCACTGCTCTCCTCCGCAGTGTATTACAGTAGATCTGCCTGTTCTGCTCCCACTCTGTCTCTGGTGAATCCTCTCAGACTCCCCCCACATACCTCTGGCCTGCACCACAACTCTTGCATACATAAATAAAAAATCTTTAAAAAAATAAAGAAATCTAAACTAAAATAATTCAGTGTAAAGGAGCATAATTCAACAACCTACTCTCAAATGGTTTAAAAATGTATGTTTACAGAGTAAATGTCTGAACACTACAGTAAGTGGGAAAAAATGTTCACAATTGTTGAATTTGTATATAAAGTATAAAGGATCGTTCCACTGGACACACAATTTAATCTTACATAATATCAAAATTAAATGTTATCAAAAAATGTGGTAAATACATACAATGGTATATTATTCAGTCTTTAAAAAAGAAGGAAATCCTGTATACATCACAACAGGGATGAACCTTCAATATGTTGTGCTAAGTGAAATAAGCCAGTCACAGGTGGACAAGTGCTATATGGTTTTATTTGAGGAATCTACAACAGGCAAACTCACAAAAGCAGAGAACAGAATGGTGGCTAGAGGAAAGGCAAAATGGGGAGTTGCTAATCCATGGGTGTAAAGTTTCAGTTATACAAGGAGTAAATCCTAGTAAAGTGCCTATAGTCGCTAATACCGCATTGTATGTTTAAACACTTGCAAAGAGAAAGATCACAAGAGTTCAGGATTCTTACCACAATAAAAAAAATAAAAGTACATTACAAAACAAAATAGCTGATAAACATAAGAATGAATAGTAAGTAGTGGTGCCCACAATAATGCTGGTAGTATAGATGGAAAGACCACCACTCCTCAGTAAAAGCTAGACGTGATCAAATACCAGATTTGCTCAGAAATCTACATCTACAAAGCACCAAAGTATTTAGAAAACACCAAAATGGAAAGCAATGTTAACCCAGTGATGCCTTGAAAGAAGTCTGATCACCTACCTAGTGTCTTAACACATACTTCTAAACATTTAGACATATTCCTGTATGCAAGTTATATACAAGTCTGCTTCTTCTTCTGAGTATTATCCACAGACTGTATTTTACTGAAAGCCATCAATGAATGTTTCCTAAGTAGGCTTTTCCAGAGTCAGACAAAAACGGGTTTTCAAAAATCTTTTGTGGATACTCCATGCCAACATTTGTAAAATTTGTAATATCTAGGCCCATATTTTTTTTACAAAAAGTATTGTCAAATAGTCTAACTATTTAGAGATCAAACTATTATCTACCTACAAAGAATAGTAACGGAAACTCTCTTGGAAGTTAATGTAAGGGCTCAACCCAACTGAAATGCATGCCAAATGAGTATGTCACATAATTTGGCATAATTGCAATAGTCTTTCATGGTTCCAAGGTCTGGGCTAATAGAAATTTACCAAGATTTGGGGTTTTAGGTTTCCTCTCTTTTACCCTTCAGACATGACATCACTTGGGCATATTTTTTCTATCAATTTAACTTACAAAATATATTATGCTAAAAAAAAAAAAAGAGTTAAGTACTTTTCTGTCTCTATAGCCAAAAGAAACAAAGCTGAAAAAGCTCAATCCAGATAGTTTCAAGTGAGTGTAAACAGAGAGAAGGGAAGAGAGAAGAGAAAGAGGGTGATAGACAAAACTTACAATGAATCGTTTTCATTAATTACGGAAATATTCTGGTTCCCCATATTTTTCACTAGAAGACCAGATGCCAGCTAGGAACACACCTTTAAATCAAAAGATGTCGGTACATGCTTTTTTAAATGGAGTAAGAGAATGAACAGGCTGCAAGCCTATCATGTGAATGGAAAGCAATTATTGATGTGAATTTTCTGATTTTTCATTACAGTCCCTTTGTCAAAGGATTTGCTCTTGAGTGTCTAATCAGCATATATCATCATGAGAAAAAAGTCCACTTTCATCTTTTAAATGGATGTATTTAAATAGAAATATTTTTATTTTATCCCAGTTATCCCATTTTCATAAACCATCAATGTATCATTGCACATGAACTAAAATGATAATTCTGTAGCCCAGCCTACAAAACAGTACCTGCGCTGCATCAATTCACTGTTTCCTAAACAGACGGTGCAGTCTTACCATCAAGTCACTGTTCATATCACGCTCCCTATTTTTTTTCCTTTTCTAGTCACTTCTCCAAGTTTTACTATTGGTTGACATCCAGAACAAGTCTCATGAATCTTTCCTAGGTTTTATTGTTCACTAGAGTCTCTCAGGTTTCATATCATTAGTTATACTCACATGATACTTAATGAGAACACACAAACATATTTCTCAATCTAACTGTAGGTAAAGACACTGATATAGTAGGAAGAAACCAGAAGACTTTAACCTATAAATCTTGGCTCTGTCACTTATTAGTTGTAGTTAATTTCTCTAGGCCTCAGCTTCCTCATCTATTAAACACGTCTAATAATGCTGAAACACCTCCCAAGTATTTAATGAAGACTTACAATGATATAGGTATGAAAAACTCCTTTATCAGTCATAAATCATACAAATATATTACAAATGTCTATTTCAGTATCCTCATCACCTGGTAAAGCACCCTTCACATATAAAGTATGTAGTAAATCTTGTTTGTGAAGATGCAAGACCACAACTGTGGGAATTTGCTCAGTCCTCTTCAGTGTTTCCATCAAGAACAGATTAACATTTATTGACTACTCACTACTGTGCCAGAGTCTTTATGGGAATGGTTAATCTCACAACATGTGAGAAGGTCCTAGATAGACACTACGATCTCCACCAACCTAAGAATCTATGAGAGGGATCCCCAACAACATTCTGGCCACATAGTCTCTCTCAGTCAGTTCCGATAGTGAAAAGATCCAACAAAGAGGTGGAACAAGTGACATCAAATCTCATAATGGGAAATGCTTAATAAATCTGCCAGCATGACAAACCCACAAGCTATAATTAAAGCTCTCCACATTTGCACTAGCAGGGCCACCATTAGAATAAGCTTCAACCTGAAAAGTTGGAATGCACATTAACCCAGTATATTTTTCTCTTTTACAACTTCAAATATACAACAACGCATAAAAATCTGTAACACAACTACCCAGCACATTCAGTTTTTTCTGATTACAAATGTGTTGTTGAAAAGTGAAAAAGAAAGTTTGTAGATACGGGTTATTTTTGGAAAGTCTGCAAATTTAGAGAATATTTATAGGTGGTTGCTGAATTTTCTGCAAACTTCACTCAAGTCAACAGCCTGTCAGGTTAGGGACTGTTTGATATTTCTCCTTCCTCATCAATGATACTCAGGTGTTTCCCATGATTGTCTCCTCATTATTTTTTTTCTTCCACTCTTTTCCAGTATTTTCTCTCCTTCTAAATTGTTAATGAAAATTATAATCCATATCTGCCATCTCATCTGGTGAACAAAGGGAATTCAAGCCTTGAGAATATGTATTTTTTCTTTGTAGTTTTTCCCCCATTAAATTAGCCATCTATGCAAATATATGTGATTCTTCATTATCCTTTCACAGGGAAAGGTTAGAATAAATGGAGTCAAGGAGAAAGAATACACATTCCATAAAATACAAATAACTATAATGAAGACTGAAAAAGATCCTAATTGATTTTGTATAAGGGAGAAGATAGGGGAGGGAGAAGCAGAAAAAGGAGAATGATGGTCTTTTTAGAAATTACTTTCCTAATTTATATAAGCTGGAAAATTAACAAAAAAAGCTCAACTTCATGAATCATAATAAAAATGCTTTAGCTTCTAACTACAGAACTCAAAGATCTTTTATGTGATACTGTGATGGTTTAAATTAAGAGTGTAGATGGTTTTCCCCCAACAACTGAAAAATAAAGTGCTACCTGTTGATATAAAAGAACCTGTAAATACTTGATAGAGCTCAACTCTCCTACAATATCTCTTACTTTATCAGCAAATTTGTACAGAGTTGGTGTTTCCATATCTTTAAATAGGATCACAGCTACATAGAGTTCAGGAAAATTGTGGTAAAGAGAGAAGTATTTATTGCAACAAAGGTCAAAAACCCATATGGGCCATTAGCCCACACAGGGAAACAGAATGGCAGGAACTAAGTAACTATTTGGAGAATAAAGTTTGAGAGTTGGACTTCCAGTGCGTCAATAAAAAGAGGGGTCAACTAAATGACATTTAAATCACTTACTAGATTCCAACTTTTCTATTAATGGTTCTCTTCCCTTTCTCATCAGTCATACACAAACCTTTATTTTTTTTTTTTAACCTCTGACAATTCAAATTTTGCAATATCTTTTTTTTTTTGTTGTTCTATGTTTTAATTTTCAGGTACCTTGTATGTAGGTATGAACAGCAGCAAACTCAACAATCTCTTCCTCCAATCTAACTCCAGCACAACCACTGACCCTACCGGTCTGAAAGGATCAACAACCTCTGTGACTTCCCATTCTACTGCTAACTAGATAAAAAAGCCAAACTCCGAAATTCAAGGATCTGGATTATGTGGCCTCTCCCTACATGATTCATAGGTATATATTTTATGTATTTCTGTCAATGCTGAAACATTACAAAATCAAAAATCTGAAAAGAAAAATATTTACATAAACTTAATCTCCAGTAAAAATAGGCACTATTTTCATTTAATAAAATTTTCTTTCAATGACTTCCCATCTGCAAATGTGAAAACAAATTTGTAGATATACATATATAGCTCTTTTCTTATTTTCATCATTTATTTAGGAAATACTTTTTCAATGGATTTACTGGTTGTGGGGGCGGGAATCATTCTATGAATTAACAGGAAGGATAAGATCCTGTAGAAGCTGGAGTCAGGCTATATTACATCAAATCCTACCTCCATCATCCACTTTGACGGCACACAGTGGGCACTCACCCAATAAGCTCCCCCCACCCCAAACTGTATCAATACTATTTCTATCCCTGCATTTATTTTTTAAATACTTTAAAAGTTACTAACAAGAAAAACACAGGAATGGGATTATGGTGTTAAAATGCAAAAACATGGATCTAAATTTGAACTACTTATATTTTCATGTACATCTACTAAGGACATAGGTGGTTAAAAGTCAGATGATTACTCATGAAGTGTCATTCCGTCACGATAATCATCTCAGGAAAAACATCCATTATCCTCTGGGAACTTATGAGGAAATGGTAATAGGAGTTAATATCTTAAAGGAAATGTTGATATTGGTTTCCTTGCAGCAATGGGAAATTGGGTGGACCCCAAAGTCTTTCCAGTTTTATATGTCCTTGACCCACTCTCTCCACAAGGCAACCCTCAACCACTATTACAAAGTCACCGAAAGGACAGGTTTCTTCCCTCCTTCCCAAATTTGCATGATTTCTGATAATAAGATTTTGTTCATTTCATGCTTTTTAACTTTACCTCCACCTGGAGCAGCCTTTCCTCACTCTGAAGATCAACTCCAAAACCTCAACCAAAACTCTAGTTTAAATATGACCCCTTTTCTCCAGGCTCTTAGTGCCCCCCCTTCTCCAAAAACTCAGAGCATTCACATACCACCTATGTCACCTCAAGTTCAATGGCATTAACCATGATATTCTTAAAAAAATTTTTCTCTTGCATCTGAATTAGTGTCTTTGTCTTCACAGACCTAGCGTACACACATGTATCATTTAATTTAGTCAGATCTGTAGCCACACTGACAGAAAGCTATCTTAACTAAAACACACAGGGCTCTCAGCTTAGAAGAGCACTTACAGGTTTCTGCTGTGTCAACACCAACATTTTTGCCACTGGCCAGGTAACAAGTATACGGTAATGAAGAATCTAATAATTGATATAACTCAAGGTGTGTGCCATAGCATAAAAAGCTTAATAATCCACTTAGGTAGTTCTTAGAAATAAGATCTTGATACAAAGAAGAGAATGTCTCAACGTTAGAATTTTCCTTAAAAGTCTTGTATCTAGCGTGTTTTCCTTTAAAAAAAAAATCAAGGAACAAGGTTTATAAAGTTTGTTAAATTTCTTGAAAACTCCTTTCTTCTTCCAAGTTTAACCAAACCTTTTACCAAGAGATACAGGACAGGATTACTAAATCTACATATTGTCAAAAAATTAAGGAGAAAGAACTAAAATCTGCATTTGGATATAAAGACATTCTAATCAAACAAAGGTACCAAAACACTAGCATCAGTCATCTCTCTGGAATATGAATTAACTCCTTTTCCTCTTTTTAAAAAAGGGTAAGAAAAAAAAAAAACACAAAAAAAACCTGTGATGTTCATAAAAACACAATACACCTTAAATGTCCTAATTCTTAAAATGAGTATCAAAACGTCAAAGCAGTGGCCTTACTCCAGTGCAGGATGACAGCAGTAAGCCACAAGGTTATCATGATATAACATGGAGAGCAGTCACAGTACCCTGCCACCATGCACTACAAGCTCTCTTGGGTGTCATTTTCACCCATGACTTACGAGATTTTCCGGTTTGAAGCCTCATCATCAGTGTGTAAACTGAAGCTGCTCCAGAGGCAACAGGGAGAGAAGCAGCTCTGGTGGCTTTTGAACTGAAGATACTCAGGCAGAGAAACCAATCTGGTGGTGGTGTAAGAGATGAATGGAACCAGAGGAAGAGCAGACAGTAGAAGAAAGGACAAAGTAGAAAAGACAATCAGAAATGAGATGGCAGAATGAAAAAAAAAAGCAACAAAAAGAAAGCAAAAAAGTGAAGGAAGGGTAGGCAGCAGAGGGTGAAAGGGGAGAGAGAAAGGAGGAAGAGAAAAAAAATGTAAACAATCTTTGGGTATATGAAATGCAACATGTACCATATGTCTGTAATTCTGATTGCTGTTTTTATGTCACAGATGCTATCAAATGACCAAATACAGAATTAGAATTCAGGCATGTGTCCATGAACCATAGAGCTGGAATATCATCAATAAACATTGTTTAAAAACAGAAAATCAAAATCTGAGCTTCAGGTCAACAAGTGGTATGACAGTTACTATCAGTGATTTTCCTGAACCTACGAATTTACAGGAACCCATGAAGGAAAGTAAAAGGAAATTCAAAAGTTCTATTTCTGGCCTTGGGTCTATTAAAATGACAAAACAGAAGAATGTGACGATAGTTTCTGAGTTGGTCATTCAAGCACACCTGCCAACTAGAAATGACACAGAGTCCCTGAGTTTCTCAAGATAGAATTTCCACCATGTCTATCTCCATACTTTTGGTCTCTTTTTCCAATTTAAAATGAACTCCAGCAGGATCTACCTAGAGCCAAATATGAAGCCAATCAGGTTGGACAGGTTACTGCCCCGACACCATGCCTTCCAGGGTCCAGGGTCATGACTCTTCTCAGACTCAGGGTGTTTCCCATATTTTCCTGATTATACCAGAAACAAGGGATGCACAACAGACAATAATTCTTCAATAATTCAGAGACAGGCATGAGAATTATTAATTAAAAAAATACATATTAAAGGGCAAGCTGGCCCACATGATATACTTTTCGGTTAAGAAAGGAAAGAAAAGTAGGGGCCTCCCCGGTGGCGCAGCAGTTGAGCGCTGCGCTGTGGAGCTGTGGAGCTGTTGGCTGCTAGCGATGCCGGTTCGACGCCCAGCCAGGGAGAATCCCACATGGTGCGGCAGACCTCTCCTGCCTCGCCCACTGCTCCCCTCAGCAGTGTATTTCTGATCTGCCTGTTCTGCTCCCCACTCTGTCTCTGGTGAACCCTCTCGCCGCCCCGCGCCTCTGGCCTGTACCCCAGCTTGTATACATAAATAAAATTCAAAAAAAAAAAAGAAAGAAAAGTAAATGTACATTATCAATCAAATTCCTCACACATAATTATACTACAGATAGGAATTTCCATTCAAGTACCAAAGTGATTATGGAATTCTTCAGGTATCAGCCTTTCTTCAATTCCAAATCATTCCCTGTCCACATATAAACTCGGATATATTGCCATTGGCCTACTACAAATACCTTGAGATAACTGAAACACTGTTCTTCGTTATTAGTGAATCATTTCACTCCAAACCCAAATAACATTCTTAGCATATCTAAACAAGGAAAATCTAAATGGTTAATTGGAAGCACCATATTCAAATATCAAATCCTTCAGCAGAACTAAATTTCATGAGAGACTTTAACTTTCTATAACCAAAATCCAAGTCAAAAGGCTACCCAATATGAAAGTTCTTATAGCCATTTATTCACTGACTACTATCAGAGACAGGCACTAGACTACAAAGACCCAACACCCATGGTGATCTTAAGTGTTTATAGTAACAATGTCCACTTTTCAGGTCAAGTTTGAAATAAGTGAGATAAATTTTTCAAGTTACGAGGAGTAAGCAACACTTTGGAATGAAGGGCTTATTAATAAAAAATGTTACTAAACTCCTGGAATATGGATACCTTTATGAACTTACTATAGAAGGTATCTCTATCTTCAAAGGCAGAAATTTTGATTTATTCACCCATGAATATTAACTCTACGCACAGTGCTTGGCAAATTCTAGAAACTCACAAATATTTTTTAGAGAACACATGAATGCAGGTATGAGTAAATCAGCCATCCCAGTGATACCAAACCCCAAACAAGTACAAATGGTCAGCTGCCATCCTCCCTCAGTCCGGAGGGATTTCAGCAAGGAGACACTACAGACAGAATCCTTAGGAGGAAACAGAACATCTGACAATTGAGAACCAAATAGCACTGCTTAAAGGCATCTCATTATTAAAAAGTATCATTAGAACATTCCTTGCCTATGGCTAATAACAGGTCCCATAGAACATGTAACTAAACTACTACTGGAGAAAGGGAAGGGAGGTGAAGGGTATGAGTAACAAGGAATTCTTGAGATTCTCAAATTTCAAAGTGCTGCCTCTGGCAGGAAACAGAACCTAAATCACAAGGTCAGCACCTATCTGGTTTCAAAGTTTATTTGTCTATGGACAGTATTCTGTTGTATCACTTAGCTGAATTTTCTCTTTCTGTGCTGAATGACAGTGTGGTGTTTCTTGAAAGCTTTTAACACTGCAAGTATTGCCCAAATGAAAAACTCCTAAACAAAATTTCATTTAGAATCACTGGAAATGCAAGTGCTGTGTGGCAAGATACAAGAAATACTGCCCAGGATCATGAGGAGAAGTGAGGGGCCTTGCTGTCCTAGTGCACTCTCCTCCTGATTAAAGGAACTCACCGCAATGCAGAATGTCTTCCAGAACGAGAGACACTGTTGCCCACAGGAGAGGGCAGGTTGCTTCCTCTGTGCAGGTCCTCAATGGATCTACTCCAGGACTTGGATTTGTCCACTGAGCTCTCCACTGTACTTTCCACACTTTCAAAGTCAAAACTAAAACAAGAGAGAAATGCCATTGAGGACTTCAAAAACACATTTTCACACAAATACATGGATAACTTGGACCTTCCTAATATCCACTTTAATACAAGAAGTCTTTGCAGACAAAGAAAACTAAAATGAAAATACAGAAGAATTTATAGAAGTGATAAATTTGAAAATACAGAACATATAAGCAAAAAGAATAGTTGCACAGCAGTGAAAATTAAAGAGTAATGCGTTATTCTATAATATTTTACTATAAGGCTTGCTAACCTACCAATTGTTAACATTGCTATAATGGCAGGGAGGGAAAACAATCTTACAGCTGTCTTCATTTTGCTTTAACAAGTCAATATGTTAGGCTTATACTAATTTATTCCTACCCATCAATTTTCACTGAGCATTTTCTCCTAGTATGTTGGCAAATGTACTTTTCCAACCATATGTGATACATTACTCTCAAAGTTATGGATTTGCTTTGATTTTGTAATCTCTTCCCAGTGTGGTGCTCTTTAAAGTAGGACTGTTGTTTCTCTGAGATTTTTTGAGGTTATTACTCATGTTAACCATGTTAGAATAAATGGCAAGTTAAGTTGCTCATTCTTGTATAATTTTAGGAACAAAGTTTTTAAACAGACAGGCCTTTGTGTTCCATACTTATTTCTCCTCCCAGAGTCAGTACCTCTACTTTCTCCAGGAAAAAAAAAAAAAAATATATATATATATATATATATATAATCATATATATGTATTATCTTTGTTTCTACCCTAGTTCTACCACGTAACACCTGATCAGGGAGCAGAATAAATGGAAAGTGGGTATCAACAGTATTCTATGGAAGATTTTGAAGATATGGCAGAAGAACCAACCATACATGGTGGAAATAAAAAGTGTGATTTTTTTCTAAAAGTATGACTGACAAAATAAAAAGGGTTGGAATAGTAATCTGAAAACTAAGTGATGTTCTCCACTTATTAAATACTAATTCAGAGGGCACAGACTGAAGTAAGTCAGTGAATGAGTCTCACAATTTTTTCATGGCTTTAGATGCAGGAAGTAGCACTAAACAAAGGAAGTGGAATTGGGTAATCAAGTAGATCCTGTAGTATTACAATTGGAAGCCTGTTCTGAGATTGGAGAAGGTAAGCAAGGGGGCATCCCAAGATCACAAGTCATGAACACTCCCACCAGGTAACTCTGCAGCCCCCATAGCATTCAGCTGTTCAGCACTGTTGTGCCAGCATGCACAGGGCAGGTTCACTATCAACTTGGGCAGTGGATAAAGGAGAATCCTGGAGCCCTAGGTGGATATTTTCAGGCTTTAATGCTCTCTTAGGGAACCAGGTACACAGGCACACCAGGCAGGGAGGCAGGTATGCAAGGAAGCAGGAAGGCAACTGAGCCTCCCAGCCCCCCATGAATCTCTATGTTCTCTCTCTGGCTCTCTCTGGTATTCTCTCACATTGTCTTGTGGTGTTGCCTCTTCTGTCATCAAGCTGCAACTCTGTCCTGTAGTCATAATCCATCTCTAAGTGACATCACCCCCACAGCCGTGGCCTCCATGCTCAGGTACTCACACTCGTGCCTACCCACACTGTGCTCTAGATGTCCACAATCAGGCATGCACACCGCACCCACACCCACACTCCTAAACACCTGCTACATTAACACCATTAAGGCCACAAATGACAGCCATAGAAGCTAGTGGCATAAAAAGCCTGATTAATTCATTTACCCTACAAGCACTCATGTTCTCAGTTCATCCCCGCCATTACCCCCCAAGAGAAATGCACACCTTGGTGAAAGTTTCCATTTTAGGGATGGAACATGAGCCTGTTCTCTAACATTACGTGGGCTAGGAAATTGTCACATGCCAAGGAATAGTAAGAGATCTTTTCAGTTCCAAAAAAGAACACAAATTACATCTCTATAATTTATCTAATTAAAGCAAAACACCACTAAAACTAATAAGCAAAGAATAAAAAGCTTCTGTTGTAAAACAAAAGTTCTTGGTTCCTATCTTTTGTTGCCTTTGATCTATGCTGCAGACTAGAATTCCCTCAGAGTGGCACTACTTTTTCCAGTGGTCTTATGTGAGGTACAATTAGGAAAAGATGGCTCATAAGCTTTGTAGATAAAGAGTTAATTACAGAAAACCTACATAATCAAGCACACCACTCTTTTCCATTATTCCTGAAGTTTTCCAGTCCTTCCTTAATTCCATAAATATTTCATAAAATTTGACAAATATGCAACAGGCAATCTCTTTTGTTGTAAATATGAAGTATAAGGGAGACTAATGTACTTTTACATAATGGAGATAGGTAAGAAACCATCTTTGCAAGGATATGCTATAAAAACTAGGATTATATTTCAGACGACAATTTCTCAGAATTATAAGAATTTGTCTGTTGTTTTTCTTACTCTATTCCTTATAACATACAACAGTTATCAAAACTGAAACTCATGAAGGCAGTTTGAGGTAATAGTTTATGCAACCACAGGTAATTATAGCTTTCTCTTCACAAATTCTCAAGGAAGTGATGGGGATTAAAAATTAACATCTGGTTAGGTCTTGGGATTGTTTTTAGAATGAGGCAACATTAAAAAAAAAAACATCATTTTCAAAAGTGGTGAACTTAAATGTAGTATAGGCACATGATTTTCAATGATGTACACCTGAATGTTACGATGCACTGTTAAGACGCAAGAACACGTCAATTAAAAGAAAGGAAAATTGAAAGGACAAAAATACCACCTGAATGAAACCCCTTCCAGTTGAATTAAAAATTATTTCTTCAGTCTCTGTGTGTCAGAATCTATCCATGGCTACCAGAATATTTTTTGATTAAAGAGAAAATGTGAAGAGGTAGACTCATTCAAATGTACACTTTTCATTCCTATTACAAATCTTTTCAGAAGTCTACCAAATGGGAAAATTATGAGTGAACAAAATCAAGGTTAAATCAGTTGAATTTTTTTCCTGCTCTGCCCCAGGTTTTCTCCCTTTTGCTTTAAGAAGAGGAAATCAACAACATAAAAGCAAACTTAGTCCAGGGCTTTGCAGATTGTTCTCTTCTCCTTCCAGGTCCAAGGCCTCTCCCTGCAACCACAAGCCACCCGATCCTCATACCGAGAAGCATCCTAGTTTGGTACCCTTTTTTTATTTAAGGGAGCTGGAGCAGCCATGTAGGTCATGCATTTGACTATGTTCAATCCAAATGTCAGTTGGGACAGAAGAATAACCTGGAACCCTGGAATAAACTGGGTGCCAATGATAAATACCAGTTCTACTATGAATATAGATGAGAATATAGATGAGAGAAAAACTGAAAAGAAAAAGGGCCAAACTTCCAAATGAAGTATTTCACTATAAAGCCGCTTACAAGGAAGGCCTTTCAGAAGTCATCTTCATAATTCTCCACTTAACCAGGAAATACTTTCCCTCTAAATGCACAAACTCATGTTGGTGTAATGTGTTGGGGTTTACGATGATTAATAAACATCTGAAACTTGGGGGAAAAAACATTATATACCTTATGAAGTAAAAAAGGGAAAGCCTCTTTTCACTCTTTCCTCCAGTTCTGTTTAGTATGTGTTTCTGCAATCATTTTTTCTGCATTTATCAATAGAGAATATCTAAATATACATATTTTTAATAAAAAAGGAAGACTTTTGCATCTTGCTTTGTTTATTCTACAATGTATCATATACCTTTTTCAATAAGTGCTCAAGTATTCTACCATATGGCTATATATAACTTTAGCACTAAAGTCCTTCTTTGTAAAGACAAGACTTTCCTAAGGGTGTTTTTTACTCATCTGTTTTCTTTCTGCCTTAAACCTATTACTAATATCAATTAAGTGATTTTCTTTTAGATAAAAGGGATACTAACAACCTCCTTAAATCCACCTCTGCTTTTGAGTGTAGTGTGTAATTTCACTACCGAGTTGCATCTTCTGTGACCACACAAATCAAAAAATAAGCCAAGTTGTACTTACGTTACTGCATACTGAGCAAATGACAGATACTCCACTAGAACATCAAGGCCTTTGTTTTCTTCATTCAAAAACTCTCTGACCCATCTGTTAAAACAAAAGAAAAAAGATTGCAGAGGTTGGTCACATGCTCTACCATGAAAGGATACCGTGAAACCTTTTGTTTTTCTACCAGAAACATTCACTGCCTGATAAGAAATATGGAGTAAGGCTTAGACTATTACCTGAGGAGGGGCTTTCAGATGTGGCAACGACTACAACAACAACAAAAAAAAAACACACATGTGCAAGAAAAGGGGGCAAAAGGGATGCATGTGCCCACCTTACACTTTACTGCTCAGGAGACTTGGGCTAACTTATAAGAAACATTCTAAAAAGGGAACTTGCTAAATGTACTTTTTCCACCACAACTGACCCACAGCCTGCTTGTGGAAGGAGCCAAGACTGCACAGGGAATGAGGCAGACAGGGGACATGACGACATAACCACTGAAATCCAGGCGTGATTCCAAATCCGAGTTCAACTCCTTCTTGGCACACTAAGATGCAGAAAACACAAAACCAGCCAGTGACAGAATAGTGATTATAGGCTTCTGGAAATTCAATAGGGATAACGATTTGCTTATTTTTTTCCATGAATGTTAAAACCTTTTTGAAAGTTGCAGGCACCATACACTATCACCAAAGTGAAGATGTGATGAATGCCATGTTTTAAAAAAAAATTTCTTTTTTTTAAATAAATATCACCATGCATTTGAATGGCAAATCTGAATTCAGTTCACTGAGAGTATCTACACATTTTTTATGTGTTGTTCCTAAAAATTCTTAGAGAGAAAGTAAAGCAGTCAAAGGGAACTTTCAGGTACTAAGGAGAAAAAACTCTTACCCCACATGACAAAGTTCCTCAAAGCAACCATTTTCAAAGAACATGTGACACTCCAGTAAGCCTCACTCGGTTTGAAATCCCAACAAATAATGAATAAAAACGCCACTATCACAGAAATGAAATTTAGGGTACATCTACCAGAGGCATTCTGAAATGGTTGTCTTCCCTCATGAACACCTAGCCCAAGGTACACCACCACAGACATGAGAGCTGCTACTATGGAAGCCAGTTTTTTGAAAAACAGTGTGACAACCTATCCAGTTTCCTGAAGGATTTACAGCCCCTAAAGCCTTTGTCTTAAAGGAAGAAAAAAAATCTGGTAAACTCAAGATGCCTGTTTCATTTTGTTTTGGGGATTTTTCTTTTTCTTTTCTTTTTTTTTTAAATCCTTAAGTTCATTCTTTCTTTTTTTTTTTAAATATTTATTTATTTATACACACAAGCTGGGGTACAGGCCAGAGGCGTGGGGCGGCGAGAGGGCTCACCAGAGACAGAGTGGGGAGCAGTACAGGCAGATCAGAAACACACTGCTGAGGGGAGCAGCAGGTGAGGCAGGAGAGGCCTGCCGCGACATGTGGGATTCTCCCCAGCCGGGCGTCGAACTCGCATCGCCGCTGCCGACAGCTCCACAGCGCAGCGCCCAACCACTGCGCCACCAAGGAGGCCCAACTTCATTCTTTCTTAAGTGATACTCAGGTCAGTAGAAAAGCTCCAGGAGACAACAAGGTTGGAGAGTAAACAGCTTATCTCCTATTTTCCCCTAAGTGCCTCAGGCAGGTTAACATAAAATGAAAGCACTTCATAATCACCTGTAAACAAAGAACATTCAAAAGAGGCCAAGAATGGTAACAAAGGCCATGAACCACCACTGGTCAGGTCTCACAAAGTGGCTTTATTCTGAGAGTTGACCACAGTTAACAGGGCTGGCTACTAAGCCAGGCAATGCTTCATCTCAAAACTGCCACATACACAAACTCAGGGCATCTGCATCTAGGTTATTTTCATTTGCTTTATTTACTCCCTAGATGGCTAAGTCTCAGTGCACATTGAACATTTTTAAGTGCTAATATTAAAAGCTAAGAAATAATTAATTGTTCTTTTTACAACTGGAATAAAGATTCAAACTCACTATGAAAATCAAATGAGTAGCTCTTGAAATCCAAGCCACTTAACTTCTCTCAGACCTCTCCATTGATTGTCCTGTGGGCTGGGGCTACATGATTGAAAGTGTCCCTTGGTGATAGATCACAGCAGGAATCCCCAGAACTGGTTATAGTGGTACACTTTTTAATACAGTCACCACAGAGTCCAGATTTTTCACGACAGTCTCAGTTTCACATATTCTATCTCAGTGGCCGAGAATTTAGGAGCTGAGAAAAAGTCAGTATAGTTTCTGCTGGTTGATTTTCCAGACACTACCTCCAAAAAGTACCACAAATGATTGTCTCAACCATGAGCATCTCCATTTTATTTAGAAAGTTTGGACACAAACTTGGATGGTGACAAATGACCTACATAAAAGTATGGGGTTGGGGAGGGATAAAAAGAAATAGCTAGAAGGGACTAGCCATGTATGCCCAGAGCTACAATTCTCTTGACTAAAAATGCTAATATGCATATATTTTGATGCAGGTATAAAAACAATTGGCTTCTCTTCCATTTCACACCTTTACTGATGGCACAGCCCCTTGCTGACTTTGACTGAAAGTACCTTAAAAATTTTCAAAGTGAAATTTTCACTTTTACTTTCAAAGTGAAAATCAGGAGCCAGCTGTTCAGATCCTGAAATGTCAGTTAAGATATAACATATTCCAGACTCTGAGAGGTTTAAAGAGTAGTTAAACTCTGTTTCTAAGAGGTACAAGATCCTGGCTAATTATTTGAACTGATACATACATCCCCCACCCCACTCCAGGTGTTATAGAAAAGAATAAGAGTGGCACCCTTCCACCCCTGACAAATAACATCAGTTTAGCAAAGTAATTTCAGCAAAAAAGACTATGGATTATACGATCATAATCACTTCTTCCCCTGTCCTCTCAATCCAATTCCTTCCCCCACTTGGGCTATACTACATCGGTAATAACAGTGAGAATGAACTTCTGTGGAAATCAAAGAATGTATAAAGAAAACAACTAAAGATGAAAGGCCAACTTTCACACCAATTTCTTGAATCTAAAGGCAAAAAAGAAAAAAAGGATGGATGCACTACCCTGTAGATTTATATATATGATCATGCAAAGAGATATCATAGATTCAAGTTTCACCTCTGGACACACCAAACACACTTTTTAATACATTGCCAATATGCAATCAGTTTTAAACTTGGTGATTATAGGTTCTGGAAAAAATAATTATTTTTGATCCAACAGCATGCATCACTTGAGTATCTTACAGATTAAACATAATTACCATATGCTGAAAATAAAAATTTAAGCAAATTTCAAATCAGCTCCTTAGAAGCTGCAAGAGACAATGTTTATGAAAAATAGCTCTAGAAAAAGAAATGTTATCAAAGAAGGAATCTAAGTGTAGATGCCAATAGTTACTGTTGTATTGTTTCAGATTGCCATTTTTTCCTCTTCGCCCAAAATCTTATAACTTCATTGTTCTCATCTACAAAACAAAGTCAAGGACAGTTCTGGTTTTACATTTCTAAATAGACTAGCAGACTCAGGACACACAAGAAAAGAGGGTAAATAAAGCACTCCCTTTGCCAATATCCCTTACAGAGGTGCTACAGACAGGGTAGAAACTTCAGTTGCTGAAAAATCAGGATGGAAATCATGAGACAGGGCCTCCCTGGTGACACAGGGGTTGGGCACTGCGCTGTGGAGCTGTCAGCAGCCAGCGGAGATGAGAGTTCAACACCCGGCTGGGGAGATTGTCACATGATGCAGGAGACCTCTCCTGCCTGGTCCGCTGCTCCTCAGCAGTGTATTTCCGTTGATCTGCCTGTTCTCTCCCCACCCTGTCTCTGGTGAACCCTCTCACTGCCCCATGCCTCTGGCCTGTACCCCAGCTTGTATGCATAAGTAAATAAATCTTAAAAAAAAAAAAAAAAGAAAATCATGAGACATATGAAAAGATGAGCATTGCCCAAATTCACCATGAGCTAACAAATCTATTCTGTGTGCCAAAAATTGATTCACAAAGTGGTGTACAATCCATACACCACTAGGGGTCCCTGAAACCCTCTCAAGGGGTTGTGAACTTAAAGCTATTGTCATAAAAATATTGACAGGGTTGGTTTTTTTCCTTGTGCTGATATCTGTGTTCATGGTACAAAAGAAATGTGGGTAAAATAGCTGCCGCCAAAGAATATACTTACACATTGTACTCTTCACCCCATGCCCTTGAGGGGAAAACAAGTCAATTTCACTTAAGAGACTTCTTAGTATCTCGTTTAAACCAAAAAGTTAAAAAAAAAAAGTCTTTAGTGAAACAACATAAAGAAATGATTACATTAACACATTTCTTGAGTAACCAGGCATTTATTGAGTTTCATTTCATTGCACTTTGAAGATACTACATTTTTACAACTTGAAGATTTGTGGCAACCCTGCATTGAGCAAGTCTATTTTTCCATCAGCATGTGCTCACATCATGTCTCTGTCTCAATTTTAATTAATGCTATTGCACACTTAGTAGACTACAGTACAGTGTGAACATAACTTTTATATGCACTAGGAAACAAAAAAAGTTGTTGTTATCCTCATTGAGAAATTCACCTTATAGCACTGATCTAAAACCAAACCCACAGTATCTCCGAGGTGTGTCTAAACATCTTTTTAATTTTCTGTGTAACTGAATGAAAAGTTCATATTAAGCAATCTTATGCTTAAAGTACCACAGCTGTCTTGAGGAAAAGCATTTGAGTTGCAACTGAACAAGACATTTTACACAGACTCTAAGATGACAAACTATGGTTATTCTGTCTTAAATATGAGGCAGATATTTTCTCCTAAGTGAATGGAGCATCACTGAGGAAAACTGATGGTATTTGCTGTCAAATATAAAAGTGGAACATTCAAACAAACAAAAAGTTAGAATTTTGAGAACACATGTACTCACCACCATGAACTTGACAGTTCCCCATTACCTAACATATATTCTGATAAGACTGCTGATTTTTAACAAACATGAAGATTTTTACATTGTAAAATAAAAAGTGTAGACATGTTTGAAAGATCAGAATAATTCAGTAAAACAGTATTTCCAAATGACCAATTCATGAGGTTACAAAATTATGCATTAAGAGACCCAAAGCGTAAGCAGCAAAATGGATTTTACTATAACCGTACAAAAAAAAACTATGGTTTCAGATTCCACACTGCAACAACTTTAATTACCACTTCATAAGTGTTTGTGTATTATCAAAGAATATCCACAGTTCTGAGCAGTTTATGAAAAACTCCTCCCACGTATTTTGTCAGTCAGATTTTCTTTCTATATATCAACCAAAATACAGTATCACAACAAATTAAATGTAGATAAAGCTATCTGAACCCAGTTGTCTTCTGTTAATCAGATATTAAAGAGACTTGTAAATATGTAAATCAATGCCCTTTTGTTACTAATCTTTTTTTTGTTTGTTTTGGAAAGTTATTTTTCATGATATATTATATATGTGCTACAATATGCTTGTTATTTTATGTTAATATATTTATATTTTCTAACTATGCATTATTAAACATTAAATGCTATTTAGCATGAATATTTAAAACATCAGTTTAAATTTCCAAAATGATAAACACTCGTAGAGAAAATCCATATAAAGCAAAGCTTATGCTGGGGGATACAAAATAATTCAAGAGACTAAAAAGGTCTTAACACTTTGTGTGCCGGTGCCCTTTAAATTTACCAGTCCTTGGGGCCGGCCATTTTCTGTGCCACCGCATGAATGGTATAAGCATTCAATAAAACACACACAACTCCTGAACTACTGGATATTAAAAAAACTGTAATATCTCTCATAAAACACCTTACACTTTCACCAAAACAATGTGTAAAGCTTCTAGACTGAATACGATCAAAGAAATAGCTCCTAATAGTTCCAAGTAAATCCACCGTGGCGTGAAAAACCGGAGACTAGATGAACACGTATTAATTCGTGAGCAGCCACCTGATACTGGTGACAAAAACTTTTACTAATACGTGAGCGGACCACAAAGTGTTAAAATCAAAAATTTGGTAATTTCTCATTTAGGTAAGAAGTTTTAGACTTGGTCATATCTAGGTTCTAATCTCAGGGCTTCTAAGACTCGAGCAAGATACTGAATATTGGGCTCAGTTTTCTCATCTGTATGGTACCTCATCAGAGATAAAAGGCAATAATGAAAAGATTTTTCAAAGAAATAACACATAGGCAAATAACACTTGATGACAATATTATGATGATAAGACTTCCAGAAACCATCATTTAAGAATGAACTAATCCTAAAGTGACTACACACACACACACACACACACACACACACACACACACACACACACAACGCTTCTTAAACAGAGAATTAGTTCTCCTTCTCTCTTTCCTCCTTTGGCCTGGACTGGTCAGAAATTTTTCAAAAAGAAGCCAGGAAGTCTTGGGGGAAGATGTTCACTAAGTAGTTCCTCAGCTCCTTCCCCTTTCTATAAACCTCCTCTTCTAGCTAACTTGCACATTCTTCCTGCAACCTCACACCCATTCTCTCAACTCCCTCAATTAGATAAAGTAAAATGAGCATCTCTCAAAATTTCTATGACCTTGCACTCAGGATAAAAAGTAATTTTCTACCATTAATAGGCAGCTTTAGTAAAATAAATTACCTGCAAGGAGAGATAGCCCACATCTCAGTTCCATGGTGAATAAAGCCCATAAATCTATCCAGCTCACCATCATCACCAGTACTTGAATGTTACCAGTCTGAAATCCAAAACACGATGACATCTGCCCTCTCATGCTGCACGGCCAATGTGTTCTAACAGAACTAGACTCCTTTTTCAAGGCCATTTCAAGTCATTTTGAGGGTTTGGATATGTCATAATCCAATTCTTCTCTATTGTTATAGTTCCTAAAGTAAGTGAATGAGATTATTTCTAGTCTAATTCTTATTTCAATTTGGCTTGGAAAAATTTTTCTCTCAGAAGATAGCTCCATTTTTAGAGTTTTTAGACTACTATCAAAACTCAGAAAAAATCCTTTACTTGACTAGGCTCTAGTGTGGAATGTTATCTCAGACTTTAACATTGAAAAGTAAGCATGTGTCAAGAATAATTTCTTCAGGAGAAGAATATTTTAAACATAATTCTTCCTTTTAATTTCTGGGAACTACAATTATCCACATGTCCAAGTCACTCTAGACAGAAAAGGTAACATTCTTTGCATTGAATTCCTTAGGGATAAATTACATAACACTTAAATTATTTCATATATACTATAATAAATATTATATATAACATTTTAACAAGTAAAACACTAGTTATTATATACTGAGCAACTACTATGTATTACACCCCATATTAGGTTTATAAGCTATCTCATTCAACCATTACAACATGCCTACAAGGTATTATCTTGATTTTGTAGATGAAAAGTTAGATCAGGTCACATGGGAAGTAAGTACAGAAAGTTTAGGTAATTTGGCTAAGTTCAATAACTAATAAGCGGCATGGCAAACATTTGAACCAAGATCTTCCTTTCCATAAGGCAAATGGGCACACAATTACTTTGCTAGCAATAAAGCCTAAGGATCTAGTACATAGTAAACTTGCCTTCCATAATACGTCACTGTAGTAATTGATTATTTTCAAATTAATTAGTAACTCTTCAAATGAGATCAAGCAAGTTAGTGTCCACTATGAAGAGCCCAGGTTCAGGATGGGTTTTCAGAATGGGCAAAGTCCTATTGTGTGATTTAATATCATATAAGATTATGCCAGTAATTGTTTATATACAACCAGATAATGCACCTCCATGAATTTTCCTGCTGCTAAAGCCAAAGCTTTCAAAATGTCTCACAAAGGTAGGAGGCAAGGGAAAATTTGAGCTGATGAAGATGAAAGAATTCTAAGAGTCTTGCAACACTCCTATAGTATCCTAAACAACAAACTACTCCAATTTCTTGCAGAATTGCCCTGGCTTTAATCCAACCAGGGCACTTCTATTCAGCCAACTTTGTATTGGAAATGATCACTGGGCTTTGGTATTTGATGGTCAATTTCACATTACTTCCGTGATACTTGAAGAAATGCTTTTTGACAATTTGTAGAAATTCTGGATGTAGTTCATTCCACCATTTTCAATCAAGAAGTATTGCCAATAACATATAGTTAGAACTTACCAAATGCAATCTAGTTCCCAATCTGCAAATACTGAGCAGTAGTTGAATTTCCTAAGTTTGGCTATGCAAGTGGATTGAATGACCACCACTTTCACCCCCAACAGATAAGCCTCACTGCTTTCATCCCAGAGCCCCAATGACATTATTTCCTTTCAGAAAAAGGGCTGCCAGGTTAAGCTACATAAGGAAAAGAACATAGTATTTTGATCCAAAGCACATGGCTCTAGAGCTTTAGACTTAGTGGGAGTTACTCGCCTTCTCTGATCCTTAATTCTTTTAACCCATGAAATAATGGACTAAGCAATCCTTAATTTCTCTTCTAGTTCTACAATCATAGTCCTTGGACACTGTTCTATAAAACCCATTTTCTGGGACAGAGGTGATTATCAACTTTAGGTTAGAATCAGTTCATTTTCCCAATACTTTCTGCTCTAGGTGGCAAACATACTGGATTATCCATTAGGAAATGAACATTCTCACCAAAGATCTATCACCTATAAATCAGCCTTGCACTACTACAATACAAAAAAGCTTATTTTGTAATAACTATAGAAATTAATCATTTGATTGACTGGTTCATTCCAAACCATTTTAAGTAGAAAGAAACTGTTGTTTATGTAGTATATTTATTTCACAGGATACATGAAACCATAGTGTAGTAAACATGCAAAACTTCATTTCTAATAGATCTGCAAAGAATGTCACAGGGAAAATTCGTAACAGACCTCAAAGTCTATAGTACTTTCATTGTAGAACTCAAAAAAATCAAAACCTGATACTAAACAGATATGTTAGGCAGAAATAAAGCTACATACCAGCATACCTGATATCATTCTGCCTTGGAAAAAAAATCTTCTTTTAAGACACTATACAATTATGCCATCCCAGGAATAAGGGAGAATGTAATAAAGCTGTATTTGCTAGAGGCAAAGTAACCATGTTATTACAAGAAAAACTCTCAGAAATGCTTACTGCAGAGATTCCCCACACTTGGCCTTCCCAAAGTGGATTTATACTTACAGGTCCTGAAATGATGAGAAGGAAAGCCTAAGAAAAAGTAAGTGCAATGAAGTGCACTAAGGAAGTGAAGTGAAGTGAAGTCAGGAGCCATTGATCCAGCTCTGTCCCTGTCGGTCAGAAAAGTCAGGAAACAGAGGAAAGGGGACAGACTTAAACAAGTCAGCTTGGAGAACTCCTGTTAAGGCTTACAGATTTTCCTACATTTTTTTTGCTGGAGGTTCCTGATTTGTCATGGAAGATAAACCAAGCAATTATCACTGTATTCAGGCAAAGAATTTTAGAATTGTTGATAAATACAGAAAATCAAAGGCATGTATCCTGCTTCTACAGCTTTTTGCACAGTGAGCAACTCAAGTACTAACAAAAGTTCTAAACCTCACTCTTTTAACTTATAATGAACAATAAGGAAGCTTAATGCTTTGGACATGATTCAATCACTTTGTACAGTGTCCAAAAGCCTGAGAGCTAAAATGTTAAACAGCACACTTACCCAATATGGTTGGTTCGTAAAGAAATTTCCAGTTCTCTTAGCATTTGGGTAGATTCTTGAACACGCCGTCTGAATTTCTAAAATTCAAGAACACATTCTCACAAAACATATTTTAGCAAACACTGTAACTGTACCTTTTAAGTTTAACACAATATAAAAATGGCTTTGCTTCTAAAGTGATTTCTCTGACATTTCTTTTTGCAAAGCACACATTTTTCTCATCATCACTATCAGGGGATGAAAAAGGACTGAAATAAATGACTAATTTCATTTCTAAATGACTTTGAATAAGTAGATTACTTTTCCCACCCCACAATATTCACTGATTTACTTATGTGTCAGGATCCCTAAGATCATCTCAATATCAATTATTCACCAGGACTCAGCATTGAGCTGTACTCACAGCTAGGATTTACTACAGAGAAAAAGTACAAAGCACAATCTGTGGGGGTAAAGTCCCGCAGAAGCCAGATACAAGCTTGGTGCCAGATTTGCACCATTGGAGGTCCAAATGACATCGGTAAGATGTTGTCCACAAGGGAAGCTCATTGAGACTGGGCACCCAAATTTTTATTGGAGGTTAGTTACACAGGCACTCTCTGCCTAGTATATACTCATATTCCAGACTGAGAAGGAAAGCAAGCATTTAGCATAAACCACATTATTAACACACACAAGTTAGACACAGTGAGGCATCTTTATCAGGAAATGGTGGGAACACTTCCAAAATCTAAGTTCCCAGTTGCCATTCAAGGGCCAACATTGCAATAAGACCTGTGTAAACCGCAATCTAAGTTCTGTTATTCAAATTATTTTCTGCTACATCCTAACAGTTTCTATACATTCAGAGTTACAGCTATCCACAAGTCCTCACTGGAAGGTCCCTCCTTTGGAGCCCTGCTCCCCCAGCTTTTAATAGAATGTCCTTCCTCATTCCCTTGTCTACCAGAATCTCAGCTACCCTTCCAGAACTCCCTGAAGTCTTTCTTTCTTCAGTGAACCCCCTGGTGGTAAACATACTTAGCTATCTTCCCCACTCTAAATCCCCAAGGTATCAATGGTTGCATTGCTTATCTGCTCCCTGGTAGACAATTTCCTATAGGAACATTTATTTGTAGTGACTAAAGTCTCAGGTCACTCTGGAAGAAGGACATTTGATATACAATTCCTTCTAGGAAGACCTATATATACTGCGCTACAGACACAAATCATCTTTATGTGACATTGTTTTAGGAAAAATCTATGAGAATTCTAGCTTAGAATATTAGGGATTCCTGTCCTCCGCCATCACAATTGCAGTGTAAACAGGGTTTATCCAACTCCAATGAAAAAGGCATTTAAGGACAGAAAGGGAAAGAGGAAAGCTGAAAAGGAGAGTTCCAGATGGAGAAGCTGGGAGAACCTGGCCTTGCTCTGCTCAGCCTGGTGGGTTCCTGTCACCTTTTCTCTGTCAAAGGCCTTTTGCTTCTCCCTGGGATCCCAAGGAAGCAAACAGACTCAGTTTGCCAATTTTAAAGCAACCTAAAAACCTTCTCAGATATCCTGAAATATATTAAATAAAAGCTTCCCTAATGTAATGATAAAAATGGAGGCAACTCCCACCCTTTGTCAAGAAAGGCCTAAGAAATGGTTTAGTCTCATTAAGAGTTTGGAAGGACATCTGAGCCCAGCACTTCCTGGAGAACCTTCAGGCAATGAGGACCTCTGATGAGGGAGGGATCTATTGCGGCACAGCTGAGGAAAACTTCCAAGTGTGCTGGTTGTTCCAGAGTGGCCATTCTTTCCAAGTCAGTGTCACAAGTCTTGAGTGGTCTACACATGCGGCCTTAAGAAAACTACTCAGAATACCTAATTATGTATTATGTGGCATTCTGATTCCTTCCCTGCAGGCTTTGCTGGTGCCCTGACTATGCTTTTGTTTCCTCAGAGCAAGGTCATCCCTTAGATACTTCATCTGCCACAAGAGCACCCAGCACGGTACCGCCACAGATCAAAGAATATAAAAGAGGATCTGCTGAAGGACTGAAGAGACATAATATCAAAACAAAGTAACTCAATCAAAATAAGACAAAATAATAGTAACAACAGCAGCTAATACTTACTAGGCATTTACTGTGGCAGACAGTACACTTTTACAACTGCATGATAACGGGGGTAAAACTAAACTGATTTCTCTGCTGTATTTTCTTCCTTTGGGAACTCGTCAATTTCAGCTAGACTCTGAACTACAGAGAAGGCTTGGCAACTACTGCGCTAACCACAAACAACGACATTTCTATGATGTATTCAAAACTCTGCAGGGACCAGCAAAAAGGAGCAGGGTACTTCCATCAGCAGTCTCTACCATTTGCCCATTCCTCCCCATAAAAGGAGGGCCCAGGGATGAGTCCACAGAAGCATTAGGGACCTATATACAGGCTTCATTTCACAACTGCAGCGGCTGCAGAGGAGTGGGCTCCCCTATTCCTGGTCTTTAGTCTTTTTATGTGCCAGACATGGGAGCCTTCCCTTCTCCTTCTGTATTCCGCCACCCCCCAACTCTCCCCCCTTTACCCCCCATGCAGAATGACCACCACCCGGTATTAAGCAAGGAAGCTGGCTGACAGTAATGGTCACAGCTAGCCAATGAAGGTGCCTCCCTTGCCCCAGCGATTTCATTTAAAACTATTTAGAAGAAAATCTAAATAGATCGTACTTAATAATTTTTTAGCATCTACTGTATTTAATGTGAACCAAATATTAATGAATGACATATTCAAGGACTCCAGGCACAGTTATGGAAAGAGTGTCATTCTAGACACCTGGCTCAAATTGAAAGCCATGACTTGACATATTTTTTTTTTCTCCCAACCATAATATAGCTGAGAATCTTGAATCATTTTAACTGTAAGCCATGCTTTTTTGCAAAGAAAATCTCCTTTTTTCCAGGTTTTAAGCATGAAAATTATGTTGAATGGAACAGATCATTTCCTACTGCCAGTTCCTGACAGAAATCTTACTAAAGCGGGGGTGGGGGAGGTGGGGCGGTGTTGACCCAACATCCATTTTATTTTTTGAGCTGAATGACTGATGGTGAAAGATGAGGCACAGACCAAACAAGGCCACTCAGGTGAGTACACACAGTCTAGGGCAGAGACTTCAGGAACGAAGGGCAAGTCAAACAGACATCCTTTGTCTTGGACCTCTTCACAAAATTATTTCCAAGGGCACTAAACACTTTCCGAGCAGCTTCTTTTTTGTTTTTTGTTTGTTTGTTTTTTTAACATTTTTGCCTTAAAGCCAGGAATTACTGCCCCAACGGAGAACAGGGGCTGTAAAGGAAGATTCAATTCTTTCCCCCAAGCATCATCCTCTTTGGGGACTTTAGGAGCTGGAGACTCAGAAAGGTCTTCTAGGCACATTTTCTCCTTTTCAGAATTTGACATATGTTGAGATAACTGTTCAGGGGTGGTATTTACTCCATACAAAGTATGTTCACAAGACATACTCAGTCTTGTGAACAAATGCACACATTTCCACCATATTCAGTGAAGATGAGTGTACCTAATGCTGGGGTCTGGGTCATCCAGTCTGGAGGCCTACAAGTTTGGGGGCTTCTGAAAGTATTTCTAAAATAGAATCTTGATGCCCAATTCAATAAAAAGTCCAGGAAACCTCCTGTATGTGCGGTGTGTGTTTTGTACATTTGTTGTGTCTCCATTTAACCCATAATCATCAGGCTAGGACAAAATCAAGTGTGTTACAACCCATGAAAAGGAGACAAACAAGAAAACAGCAAAAATTATGCTAGAGTCTCATTTAAGGGGCCCAAAAGAAGATCTTTTTAAAAAGAAATAGGTGTGTGCCATACTTGTAAGGGGGGAAATATGATGATACTTTGACAGGTACCTTCTTAGAAGCCAAAGCTATATCACATTCAAGTCATATGGTGCTCAGTGGAAAGCAAAGGACTACAGTCCATTGTCGATGATCATCAATGTTAGATTTTATTTCCACTTATCTACATGCTAACCATAGGACAATGGATCAAAAACTCTGGAAAGGAAGTAACAGCTATTCAGCTATTCTCCTTTGCTTGACTTTGTGGCAGGGGGTGGGGGAAGTGTGAATTTAAGAGTGCAAACATAAGATGAAAAAAGAGAACTTACAAAAAATACAAGCACCAAACACCCTAACAACAGCCGCTAACTACGAAAAGTGTGCCTTTCTCTTATCTCGTGTCACACTCTGAAACAACAGAGGGAATTCAGCTCAATATATCTTCTCTGCAGCCTTAAAAGCAGGAGTTGTGGGAGGTCAAACCAAAAAAAAAAAAAAAAAAACTATCTGGCAAAGAACCACTTACCCTTCTTAAGCCAGAACAGCTTGACCCGAGACATACCAGGGCCTATCCAGGCCTGCAGGGCTATACCAGGTTCCCCACACTTTACCAGGAGGACTCAGTTTAAATCAACTATGCAGCTGCACAAAGCAGGGTTTGTTTGCAAAAGGAGAAAGTCAGTTGAGAATGGAATCAGCTATTTTCTCCTTTCCCTCTTGGGGCCAAGGGTAGGGGTGGCAGGGGAAGCTGCTAAAAGCATCAACACAGGATGTGAGTGCACAGCTGGAATGACAAAGCCCCAGTGATTTTTCAGGGTCTCTGGAAATGCATTAAGGCATGAAAGACAAGTGTTCCCTGGGCTGGACCTGCTTTTTTAGGGCCCTAAACACCTCTGGACTGGACTCACTGTTCTGTATAATTGGAAATGGCAGTGTCTCAATAACCATTAGAGGTTTGTGACTCCTACCCCAGGAGTCCTCAAGCAAGGATGGCTTTTTCTTTGTCTTCTCATGTTGTCAGTCTCCAAAGGTGGTTTCCTGAAGGTGCTGGCAAAGGCTTTAATTCAGAGGAAGAAAGGGTTCCTCCAATACAGGTGGAGTCTGCCAGCTAATGAGGAAGTAACAAAAAGAGTGAAAACAAATCCATCTTACCTTCCTGGTTACAGCTGGATCCAGATAGCCTTTGAGCTTTTGAATATATGTATGGGGAGGATTCTTCACCTGGAATCGTTCCTGCAGAAAGCACAAATGTAAATTAAAAAGCATGAAAGAGCTATGATGGCAAGACATAGTGAGCCACATTCAAACAGATTAATACTGCTGATCCAAGGCCAAAACACATCTACAGTATGAAAATGGACCTGAAAATAATTTTTATGTACTCCTGGTTTTGAATCTTTGTAAATGTGGTTATTCTCTCACTACAAAGAAAGAAACTGAAGCTCAGAGAAATTCAGTCCTTCTCTGAGATGACAGTCAGTGGTACAAGTGGATTCAAGTCCACATCTCTCAACTCCAGATCTGTACTGATGTCTCTGTGGGGCTCTGAAGCTCTGATTTCAGGAATGATATTCTGTTTAACCTGTTTCAGGTCCTTTTCTAGCAGGTATTCATGCTGCTGCATATTCTTTTAGATATCTTTAATATTGACAGGTCTTTTCTTTTGAAAATTTATTTTATTTTTGAAAGCTTGACTTGAACTAGACAAAACCAGTTGGTCTCAAAAATGAGTAACAAGTCTATCGCTAAGAGTACAGAATGTGTGTATACATGTATTTTCTGTGATCATTAATGGATTGCTAAGGCAGTTCCCAATTTGAGCACCCAAAACATTTTGCACAAAGACATTGAAGAGAGGTCGCCCTGGTGGCACAAGGGGTTAAGTCTCAGCATTATGAAGCTATCCACAGACACTGCAGCATGAGTTCGATCCCCAGCCAGGGAGCTGACCCACACGGTAAGGCTCAGGATCAGTGGCCTGTCTTACCCACTCCTCCCCTCAGCAGTGTATTTCAGTCAACCTGCCTGTTCTGCTCCCCACTCTGTCTCTGGTGAATCCTCTCACCACCACCCCATCTCTGGCCTACACCCCAGCTCTTGTATGCATAAGTCAATCTTTAAAAAAAGACATCATTGAAGCAAGAAGATACAGACAGACAGATAACATATCTGTATCTCCAACCCCTAAGGTGATTTTTACATGTAGAGCTAAGGTAGGGCCTATGAATCTTTCTAACAAATTTTATGCTGATGCTATAGATGAAAGTGTCATATTTTGAGAAACCCATGCCCCTACATACTAGATTTTATAGACATTAAGGTCCAAAGCAGCATAATAAACACTAATTTTAAAAACTGGGTAAAAACAAACGCCCATAAACTATAAAATGGCTACGTACTTTTATTATGTTCATACGATGGTATATAATATTCCAAGAAAAAAGAACAGTAATGCATACTCATACAAGGACAGATCTTATAAAGCAGACATTGAGAAGAAAAGAACCCAGGATTTCATTTTACTTCTTTTATTTACTTCTTTTAATATACATATATCTATACATACTCACATACTGATGGATGGAAGATGGGATTAGCATAAAAAAGAACTGGAGAACTGGATGGGGGAGGGAAATATGACCTGATTCTGAGAGCTAGCAGTCTTCTACTTGACCCACGTGCTGTCCCTAGTCTGCTTATTATGCTATTCTTAGGTTTCACAACATTTTTCTGTTTCTATGCTATATTTCATACACACAAAGGGTTAAATCACCTCCAGAAGGGAAAACAAGATTCATCATGAAATCAAGACAATTGTAGTCAGTTTTTTCCTACTTGCAACACAAGATGTTCTCTTAGCAATTCCTTTTAACCTGATTACTGTTTATGTGACAGCGGAATTTTTTAGTATTTCCCAACACTGACAAAAGGCTAACAGGTTTAAGCATTTGTTTAATCCATATAAACTTGTATTTCTCCAACACAAAGAACCAAAACATTCTTGTTCTACTCAAGCTTTGCACAATTACAGCCTTAGAACTGCTAAAGATCATCTATCAACACAAATATTTTGTCATTGTTTAGTACTTTAAAATAGAGGGAAGTAGCTTTTCATGAGACACATCAATATTACCCTTTTTAAAAAAAAAATCAGGGTGAGTTTTATAGTATATGGATTCTTTAAAAAAAAGATCAGAGTACAGTTTACAATTATTTTCAATTGTCTAATCTGAGAACAACTTTGAATAATATATATTTGACATTTCTAGTGTCATCACTATATCTATGTATAAATTCCTTTTAAAAAAAAAATTACCGTCACTTCACTAAAGGACTGCTTAGAACTCAATTACCCTCAAGAATTATCAATAACCCAGGTGAGGGCTAAAATAATCACAAAGAGCTAATGAACTAATAAGCTAGCTAGAAATAACTGATAAACTTTTTCTCTAAAAATCAGAATTTTAAATTTGCACTGAAATCCAAAACCACCTTAGCTAGTAACTTTCTATCATCCTCATTTCAGTACATACCCATGTACTGTTTTCAATAATTTTACCTTCTTGCTCAGCATCATTGATATGAGCAGCTTAACTAAATTAAGTCCTCACCTTAAGTTGCATTGTGTTTGACAACAGCTGATGCCAATTATATTCAAATACAAATAAAACTTACGCTTCTTAAAAATATGATTATCCAAATTTTCAAAAATACTATGACAAATGACAATTCAAACTGTATTCCCCTTTGCTATAGCAAACATCACCTGCCTCTAAATGTGAGGAACCTAATACATGAGACTCTTAATGAACTGTAACTCGGGACCTAACATCTGAATCTGTGGGAAGTTGCAAAAGAGTTCTAATTTTGTTCTTTTAGGCAACGCCTTTACATGAGAAAGTCAAGTTTATCTCTTTAAAATAAAGAAATCTCATTGAGTAGCATTTATCACATATTAGCATTTCCTCAATTAGTGAATTCTATTCTTGACAATTGATAAATGCAGCTTTCTTCACACTTAAGAAGGGAATGATCAAAGGTACTTTCCGTTACATATATTACTGCTGCTATAGATTTGATTGTATTCTTAATAGCTATTACCCCTGAATTTATGGAAAAGATCTAAACTAAATAAACATACTTTTCAAACGTTCATCTAGCATTTGTTGTTGTGTTTTAGGCACATTTTTCACATTGTTTGAGTAATTTACTAATGTATTTCCAAGAAACAGAAAATTCAGAAGTCTAATGCTTTTAGACACAGTAAGTATGCATTATTTTTGTTTTTATTATTTATGCATCCAGCTGGGGTATAGGCCAGAGGCATGGGGCGGTGAGAGGATTCACCAGAGACAGAGGGGGAAGCAGAACAGGCAGATTGAAGGAAATACACTGCTGAGGGGAGCAGCGGGCGAGGTAGGAGAGGTCTGCCGCGCCATGTGGGAATCTCCCTGGCCAGGCGTTGAACTGGCGTTGAACTGGCGACAGCACCACAGCACAGTGCTTAACCGCTGTGCCACCAGGGAGGCCCTAGGTGTGCATTATTAACTACTTCACAGAAAATCCAGCCAGCATCCAGAGATTCAAATAAAACTGTTATGAAGGAAGAATAAAACGCCCGAATGATTTTCCTAAAACTCAGGATTGGTTGTCTAATTTCAAAAGGAGCTATTGTTTGAGTTATAAATCCAGCACCTGGCTCAACAGATATTTTCTTTCCATATTTAACATGATCAATTGAACAATAGAAACATTTGAGGGAATACACTGGAGAATTTCATCATCTTGCTGCCAAAACACAATTACATTGAAGAACTGCATTATAATGCATCATATATAATGATGATTGATGCATTTATATAAATTTTTTTCCTAAAAATTAGAATTTTAGATTTTTGCATTGAAACCCAAAACCACCTTAGCTAGTAGTTTTCCATCATCCTTATTCCAGATTTACTTCATACCCCACGTGCTATTTTCAGTAATTTTACCTGCTTGCTCAAGATCACTGATAAGAGCAGCTTAACTAAATTAAGTCCTCCCCTTGAGTTGCCCTATACAGAAAGATTCCTAAGGATAAAAATGTATTCCTGAATCATGGTGATTTTCAAATATAAATTGATAAGTTATATGGATGAACTTTTAAAATACAAATTTCCTTGAAAATGTCCAACTATACAGCATCACCACCACCCTCACCTCTCTCTTTGTAGGATGAAACTTTCTGGATGAAATGTTTCTGGGTGGGAAGTAATAAATGCTCTAGGATTTTAAATCATTTCCTATGAGCACGCAAAGAAAAACAGCCCAAAGTTATGTCTTAACATTCAGCCCATTAGACCAAAAAAAGCCTGGGAGGAGTGTGGAAGAAAAGGAAGGGAGAACAAACTCTAGAATCAAAAAAAAAAAAAAATCATTAACTTTCCATGCCATTTGAACCAACAGGTACATGAAAAAATGTTCAACATCACTTATAATCAAGGAAATGCAAATTAAAACCACAATGAAATACCACCTCACACTTGTGAGAA
Organism: Scalopus aquaticus; assembly: GCA_004024925.1. Lineage (NCBI taxonomy): Eukaryota > Metazoa > Chordata > Mammalia > Eulipotyphla > Talpidae > Scalopus > Scalopus aquaticus. The sequence continues at coordinate 55,868 of PVIJ01011050.1, forward strand.
TGGCACACATTAAAAATACAGGCAACAACAAATGCTGGAAAGGATGTGGTGAAAAAGGAACTCTTCTACACTGCTGGTGGGAATGTGAATTGGTCCAACTACTATGGAAAGCTGTATGGCGGTTCCTCAAACTGCTAAAAATGGAACTTCCATATGACCCAGCAATACTACTTTTGGGAATCTACCCAAAGGACACAAAAACACTAATTCAAAAGGATACATGCACCTGTATATTCATTGCGGCACTGTTCACAATAGCAAAGATGTCCAAATATAGATGACTGGATCAAGAAGATGTGTTACATATACACAATAGAATACTATTCAGCATTCAAAGAACACATGCAATTTGCAGCAACATGGATGGAATTAGAGGGAATCATACTCAGTGAAATAAGTCAGAAAGAAAGAGAAAAATATCGAATGGTTTCATTTATAACAGTACTATAAGGTAACCAAAAAGGAGAGAGACACTCAGTGAGGGGGTGGTTTGCGGGGCGGGGAGGGTAAGGGCACAAAATGTAGTAGTAAAGGACACAAGGGACCACGGAGATGGATCACGGGTGAATTGGTGGTGGGTTACCCAAGGGGAATACAAAATGTAAAATATATAAATAACAATAAAAACATATATAAAAAAAACAACTTTCCATGCCATATGCAAATAAGTTTAATAAGTTATTGTTAGGAATTCACTTTCTCTAGTAATGATCATAAAATTTCTTCTCACTGTTAAAAGACTTCATTTATGCAAGCCCAGGAACACAATTAGCCTTTCATCTGGGTCAGCACTTTTTGTTTTCCAAAGATTATTTATCTTTTTTTTTTTTTTTTTTTTTTTTTTTTTTTTTTTTTTT